>JBAMJV010003437.1:0-97856 GCA_037951105.1 Echinarachnius parma
GCGGGAAACAATATTAAGGAAAGTCTCCACTGTAGGGCCAAAACCACTATCTCGGCACAATTGAATAGTCAGAAAATTTCAAAAATAAAGTTCTTGCCAAACGTTTGATTTTAATTTGTTTATTTCACTTTCAATCGCTTTAAATTTATGGTAACTTTTACGAGAAGGACCCTCACTATCAAATAAAAGTAAAGTTTTGCTGGTGTAAAGTTAAATCTCTTCTCTAGGGGAGCAGGATCACGAGCGACACAATTTTTCACCAATTGTGCCGAGATAGTGGTTTTGGCCCTGTAGACAGGTGACCTCTATATAGACAGGTTCTGCAGAGTATCACTTTTATTGGCCACTCTAGGTAGTTTGTCTGCTATAGACAGGTGACCACTAATACAGGTTTGATTGTATATATAGTTGTATTGGCCACTCTATGTCTGCTATAGACAGGTGACCACTAATACAGGTTTGATTGTATATATAGTTGTATTGGCCACTCTATGTCTGCTATAGACAGGTGACCACTAATACAGGTTTGATTGTATATATAGCAAGGGGAATGGTCATGTCCGAAGACGAGACATCTACTATGTCAGTAAGTAGATATATTTACTGGATGTCAATATATCGAAGCCGGTTTGTATTCATGATGAATGAGAATATTAGACATGGCAAAATACTGTAATGTTATGGCAATATAAGGACATTTTCAGACATTACCGTGTCAATTTACTGGCAAAATACCGTAATTTTGTTTTAATTAGACTTTAAACGACATGTTATTTTGCAGGCATCAAAGACAGTGTTAAAGACCTTTTTTGGGTTGTTGTCATTATTTTGCTTGCCAGGTGACAAACGGGAAGTATACAATTTTGGCGAAAGATCTCAGCCCCTTCCATGTCGGTGAGCTAGCGTGCTCGTACTTACATGCCAGTGAGCTGGCGTGCTCGTACTTCCATGTCAGTGAGCTGGCGTAGTTTCGGGGGTCCGGGGACCTGTGCCCCCAAGAATTTGAGGGGGAAATATTTTTACAAAATAAGGGGACATTTTTGGAAAGAACGAAGAAATCCGGGAAGAAATACATAGGGTGTGCTCCAAATAAGTTGAGAGAAACAAATATTTAAAAAATAAGGGGAAAATGTTTGAAAGAACAAAGAAATACATAAAGTGTGGCACCATTGAGTTGAGGGGAAAATATACAAAATAAGGGGGAATATTTTGAAAGAACAAATAAGCCAAATAAACCAAAGAAAGCCTTAACACATTTGTGCCCTCTCCCTCCAATCAGTCCGACCACGCTTAATATATACGCCACTATCGGTGAGTGTGTAAGTATAAGATATATATGTTTACTGAATGTCAATATGAAGAGCTTTCTTCCAAAAGGCGCTATATCCACTTTTTCAACTTTCGAGGAAAACAGGTTTCTTTGCCCAACTTTGTACACGTGCCGATGGGAATATGAAAATTTAACTTTCTATAATAATTTTGATTTTGAGAGAGTAATTTGTCGTAAAATGTGGATCCAGATAGCTACGTAGCTTATCAATGTAGATGTATCGTTAACTAAATTTGTATGGAAAGTGGATTTAGCGCCTTTTTGAACTGAGCTCAGGCTCACGGGGGGGTTAGGGGTTTAACCCCCCCCCCCCCCCCCCTTGGGCTGCCAAGTGAAAATGTGATGTGCATAGAAAAACGCCATCATGGGTTTAAACCCCCCCCCCCCCCCCCCCCCCTTGGGCTGCCAAGTGAAAATGTGATGTGGAAAACATCACTTACGGGGGTTCAAAATAGCAACAAAAAATCGCCGCTTCGCGGCTCGTGGACGATGCTCCGCATCGTCATTGGGTCAAACCCCCCCCCCCCCCTAGCAAAAAGACATCACTTACGTGGGTTCAAAATAGCCTTCGCGGCTCGTGGACGATGCTCCGCATCGTCATTGGTCAACCCCCCCCCCCCCCCCCTTAGCAGATCCGCCCCTGTGAGCTCTTCATATGTTTGCTGAATGTCAATATGTTGAAGCCGGTTTGTGTATGTTGCATGATAATAGACACGGATTAACATTACAATAGGCCGTGTCCGTCAGACAATATTGCGTAATAATTGCACCCTCTTCAATCTGTGCCACCCATCTACGTTACGAGGTGTTTTTCTTTACTTACTGTCAGTCGAGATCGTGCGAACTATTCGTTCAACCACGCCTAATGTAACTGATGCGGATGGGTAATAATGAATAATTATGTTTCGGTGCCACATGACTGTGTACAATTAGCATCAATTAAGCGTCTTGGTGATGGACAGACGTGACATACGGAATATGAGAAATTCTGAAGGACATTCTTGTCGGATTTTGTTTTTCTTCTGATATATATATATGTAAATATAGTTCTATATACGAGCGTTTTGGTGATGGACAGACGGAATATGACAAGTTGGTATATAAAGGATATACAGTACTTGTCGGATTTTGTTTGCTTTCTTCTGACATGAATGATGCGCGTATTTATGATTCTACATTAAATCATCTTTATCAGCGTATAACCAATTCAATCTTCATCATGTTGATTTGAAAATTATTGTCATATTTCACAAATGTCGTCGCAATTTTAGAAGTCAGCGCGAAATAATTGAACCTGTCGCTGAACTTCGAGATCGAAACCATCGATGGGCATTAGAACGACATGGCGTCCTTATCCCGAGTATGCCAACGAACACGTTCTCTATTACCACCGATAGCCATCGTAGTAATCGTCGTTATCATTCTCCACTTGGTCACACATAGTTCTGTGGTCGACGATGTTGATCGACGTGATGGGAAAGATAAAAAGTCGTGGAAGAATAAGGCATCGGTCCATCGTCAGACCGACATTATTGACACTACAAATAGCGGTGTGAGGAGAAGGGGCGAAGATATTTCGAATCCTGATCGAGCTGCGGAGAATGTCAAAGACTATGATGACGATAATGACGACGTTATCAACGATTACTGTACCGAGTGCGGCGAGACTCCCATATTCGTAGGCAACGCAAACCGGACTTCGGTGCTCAAAGGTCTTTTTGAGGACAAAGGGTCGCAGCAAGGTAAGGTTATGATCGAGAGTATTGATATGATTTAATTTAAACATACATAATATGGAATGACGTGAAAATGAGATGATGGTAATGCCGGTGCTGTCGATCAACTAAGATTCCACTGGGTGTGGCGATGCTCCCGGGTCCGTAGACAACGGAAACTATGACAACGGGAGCGCGGTACTGAAATAAGCTGCTGCTGCTGATGGTGATGATGATGATGATGATGATGATGGTGATGATGATGATGATGAAGATGATGAAGATGGTGGTGGTGGTGATGATGATGATGATGATGTACATGCCGTTGGTTGTGGTTGATGATGATGATAATGGTAGTAGAACTGGTGGTGGAACTGGTGGTGGTGGTGGTGGTGGTGGTGGTGGTGGAAGTGGTGGTGGTGGTGATGATGATGATGATGAGGAGGGGGAGAAGGAAGGGAATGATGATGATCATGATGTCGATGAGGGTGATAATAATCATGTTAGTGTCAGATAGTGATATTGAAGATACTACATAACATACATGCGCACTGAGACTTAATTGTAAGATTGCGCTATATAAGAAATGACCATTATTATTATTATTTTTAACAATGTGAATGGTGGTTGTCCGAAATCAACATTCTCTCTTGCACTCATTTCTCCCTAATTTCTACAGCAGACGGAAAATGGCCAGCGGGTTTCCCCGCATCGTGTTACAAGTTTGGCACCGAGTTCAAGCACGAACAACGCCACGCCCTCCCGACCAGGACACTGCTGGACCTCCGATGCACGAAGCGCTTTCCGGGGGCTTTCATCATCGGGGTCAAAAAGGGCGGGACACAAACTTTAACCAGGTATGATTAATTTTCGATTCATCGAATAAAATATTATATATTATTATAATTACATGTATTTTGTGAATCGTCCATATCGTACATAGATTACATAATGAAGAAAGGTATATACAACTGGCATATACAGTATATTACTTATATATTTAAAATTTTCAATGATAAATGCATCTTTGATGGGCTGAAATCAAAACAGAAAAATACATGCCAATATGAAGTGAAATTACATTAAAAACGAATATATAATATGTATTCTAACAAAGTCGTCCTGGTCTGTTTTAATTGTTTGATTATGGTTACCATGGTTACGCCGTTTGATATGTTAGTTGCGAAGAGCTAGAGAGTCAAAACAGTACAATTGTATGAGTATGACCATGGCTCCGTTGCAGAAAGAGATCAGATTTGCCCATTTAGAACACATGGGCCCCGTTGCAGAAAGAGATACAATCGATTTTAAGTTACAATTGATTGTAAGTTAGAAAATTTGCGCGTTTCAGCTAATCAGATTTGCGCATGTAGAACACGTGATCCGACTTACAATTAATTGCGACTTACAATCGATTGTATCTCTTTCTGCAACGGGGCCCATGATCTGACTTACAATTAATTGTAGATTACAATCGATTGTATCTCTTTCTGCAACGGGCCCATATGTCCGTGAATTAAAAGATTCATTGAAAGTCTGAAATTAGATGACTTAAACATTAACTATATATATAAAATCATTTTAAAAAACTCTAACTCGATTTCACACAAGGTTCGTAGATCTCCATCCCGCCATCGTCCGGAATCCGTGGACGCTGAAGTGGTCAAGTGATATCAACAATAACCCCTCAGCGATGAAGAGACGGATTTCGAATGAAATCCTTACCCAACCTTTAGAAGGAAAAAAAAACAATCATGCTTTCTTTATTATCAATTCCCTTCTTATTTGTATGATTTACATTGATTTGAATGTACATTTTTAAACTTTTGTTTATTAAAATTTAATTATTACTTCTGATTCTTTAGAAATTAAGTGTCTTACGTTATTGGTAAAAAGAGTCCCATCCGGGATTGTTTCAAACTTTCAAAACAAAACAAAAATAACCTAAGCTCAAAATACGTCGCCTTCAAACTTACTTTTAAACAGGTTCGTCGATCTCCACCCCGCCATCGTCCGGAAGCCGTGGACGCTGCAGTGGTCGAGTGATATCAACAATAACCCCTCAGCGATGAAGAAACGGATTCTGAGGGAAATGCCTTACACGACGGGAGGTCAGGTCATTGTTTCTAACTACCCAGGGTTTCTCGTGACTCACCGCAGACTCTTCAAGAAAATCACAAACAAGTTATCCATCCAGAGAAACGTAAGTTATTTGTATGCTTATTAATTTGTACCATCATCAAAATCATCGTCGTCTTCGTCTTCATCATCATTGTCATTATAATCATTATTTATACATGTATTATCAACACCACTATCCCTATTGTTATCATGGTTTGGTTATAATGATCAACCTGATTATCATCATCGTCGTCATCATCATCATCGTCGTCATCATCATCATCATCATCAACATCACCGTCATCATCATCACTGTCATCATCATCACCGTCATCATCGTCACCATCACCATCGTCATCGTCATCACAATCATCATCGTCATCACCGTCATCACCGTCATCATCATCATCATCATCATCATCATCATCATCATCATCACCATCATGAGGGAATTGCCTCATGCCCAGCGCAGACAGAGCCGACTCGACTGGTTGTCATTCCGATCGGCTCAGTTTTCAGTGCCTCGCGACACACATTTTGCTAGTCGAGAGAAAGTCGGATGCCAGTTGGGGCCGATTCAACAAGATAAATCTGCTCCGACCGACCGGGCACAACTCTAGCCTGATTGAAACCAGTCGGGTCGGGTCGAGTCGGCTCTGTCTGCGCCGGGCTTTACACGACGGGAGGTCAGGTCATTGTTTCTAACTAGCCAGGGTTCCTCGGGACTCACCGCAGACTCTTCAAGAAGATCACAAACCAGTTATCCATCCAGAGAAACGTAAGTTATTTGTATGCTTATTAATTTGTACCATCGTCGTCGTCGTCTTCATCATCATTGTCATCATAATCATTATTAATACATGTGTTCTCAACACCACCATTCCTATTATTATCATGGTTAATGATCAACATGATTATTGTCATCATCGTCATCATTATCATCATCATCATCATCATCATCATTAACATCGTCAGCAGCAGCAACTGTACATCATCATCATCATCATCATTATCACCATCATCATCATCATCATCATCATCATCATCATCATCATCATCATCATCATCATCATCATCATCATCATCATCATCATCATCATCATCGTCGTCGTCGTCGTCCATTATCATCATGAAGGAACGACTGATGGTCAAGGCCGTGTTTCATAAAACCTTTGCACTTTTTTGTAAGTGTCAAATTATTGTAACTACAATGACAACAGCTGCAATGTTCCATGCTGATTGGCCGTTGACCTTCTAGTTACAATAATTGGACATTTGCAACAATGTCTATGAAACGGGGCCCAGTTGGTTGTTTCTAACTACCCGGGCCCCGGGGTTCCTCTTGTCTCGTCGCAGAATGTTCAAGATTACATCCAGGATATCCATCAGTCAGCAGTAATGCGAGTTATTGTCATGAGGTAGTCGTCACCGCCATCGTCATCGCATCCAGTATCATCATTGCCATTACATAACTATGATCATCTGTCTTCATCATCATCACCATCATCATCTTATCTTTATCTTCGTCTCATTACTATTGTCGACATATCACTGATGCGTTTTTAATTATTTAATCTTTTTTTGTCGTTATAAACTCTTTTCCCAATTTCTCCTGACCATCTTCTTTATTTCTCTCTTTTTTTCAGAACTGTTTTCCCTTCAATGTAACTTTACATGCAAAACATGGAGTACAGAATTTGGGGGCGTAAACTAAAACATATTTGTTCATGTTTGAAATCAAATCTTGGCTACGAAGATATTTCCGACATTATAATTATGTCAACATTTTCTTATTTTTAGTCTCTTGTATTCAATGGCGAAGCGGGGTCTTTCTAAATGGGGTGGACACGTTTATTGAGGGCATTTCTTATGTGTTTGTCTTTTTTGTCATTTTATGGGGGAGGGGCGTGAACCTTTGTCTTACGTTGTCTGCATCATCATTCATCATGTAAAATCTTTTACTACAGCTCTTTTTTATGTTTCCTATGTATCTTTGGATATAGAAAAAAAATAAACTGAAACTAATACTTGCTTATCCCGTGTTCAGGTGAAACTAATCGTGATCCTTCGCAGCCCTGTTAAGCGTGCCATCTCGGACTACACGCACGCCATCGCACGCCTCTCCTTCTCCGGCATCGACGTCCACAACGACAGCTTACGAACCCAGCATCGAGGCGACGACATCGCAGCTAGCTTTGCCGATTCCGTGATCGACCGCGACACCGGGAGAGTCAAGGCGACGTCGAAACTAGTCTCACGGGGACACTACATCACGTATCTCAGCTATCTCTACCAGGCGTTCGACCGAGATCAGATACTTGTTCTCGATGGATCGACATTTTCTGAGCGGCCCGCGAGCGTTCTTCAGACGGTCGAGAAGTTTGTCGATGTCCAGCCATTTTTCACCGATTCGTCGTTCGTTTTTCAAGAGGACAAGGGGTTCTTCTGCGCAAATGTTTCTTTCCGTCCGGATCTGACGTGCATGCCGTCTGCTAAAGGGCGAACCCATTCCGATGTCGACCAAGATGTGATTGATAAAATGACCGAGTACTACAGACCGTATAACATCAATTTGGCTTCATTTCTGCGGTCCAAGGGATATGAACCCTTTGCATGGTTGTACGAATGAATGGAACATTAAAAGTAATTTTAAATTGAAGAATTAAATTTCAATTGTAATGATCTGACATTGGCAATAACAGCTTTATCTGTGGTGTGCGAATTAAAATTATTTGCCGCGATAGTTATAGGATCAACCAAGATTGGCTTAGGGAAAGTGGTATTTCAAGATTTAAAGTGAAGGGGCGTATTGTGCCCATAATCATGGAACCAGAGATAAAAAAACTGCTTATTAGCCTTTTGAATATAGCAACCAAACTGCCACAAAAACGTTCCCCTGTAAAGAAAAACAAAAATGATGTGGGACCGGTAGTGGCTACTATTCTTGGATGATCAATATAATTATGCAGCCTGGAATATATATTTATTCAATTTCCATCGTTATTGCCCCGCGTGGAGGCAGTTAGGAGGGGGGGGGGGGGGGGGGGGGCATGAGTTCCCACAGAGCATTAGCGCCCCCTGGTCCTCTATATATACACACTAACATTTTTCATGAGCGCAGTTTAGGTGTGACCAAATTGTGACCTATGACCATGATGACTGACATTGATTGTATGGGTGTAAAAACGGGTTTTATTTGATCGCACCTACCACAGCTGAATTATAAGCCGTATACAGAATTATACAATTTAAAAATATATATTAATGTATTAAATATAAGGCAATACATGTAATATAATTATAAAATTGATCATTGTAATCTATTTCTACTACCCCCGTCGGATATCGAAAACAACGTGAATGTCATAAATGTAATGTAATTATTTGTATTTATGTATTAATTGTTTAAGTGTGTATTCAATTATTTATTATTGCATCTATTCAGTTAGTTGGTTATCTATTTATCTTCGTCCTGAAATGACGATGCAATCCAAGGGTTTGACTAACTTGAGTTGTTATCCTACTTGGATAGCGCCATCTTCCGTCTGGATACATTATAAGCCCTGGGGGTGTTTCACAAAGATCCTTAGTTGAACTGAGCACTAAGTTGGACATAAATATTATGGAAAGCCATTAGTAGCCTTGGAATAAAATATATTCCAAAGCAAAACAAAAAGAATTTTAGACTTTTCATAAATGTTGCATCAAGAACATAAAAGCTCCTTGATAATAGAAAAGTATTAGCGATTTGAAACAACATTTTATGCCTTTTAAAAGGACTTTTACATTTGTTTTCAAAGAAACTAATGGCTTTCCATACTTTTTAAGTCCAACTTAGAGTTAAGTTCAACTTAGGATCTTTGTGAAACACCCACAGGGCTTATAATGTATCCAGACGGAAGATGGCGCTATCCAAGTAGGATACAAACTCAAGTTAGTCAAACCCTATAGGATTGCTTCGTCATTTCAGTGGTTGCAATTTCCTTATTTTGTTACACTTTTCTTGTATATTTGATTTGCCAAATAAAAGAATAATAATAATAACAATAATAACAATAATAATTTGTTGTTTGAAATTCGCTACGTGGAAATTAATCCACTTTAACTGATCACAAAACATGTATTTTGAAATATGACAGAGTGTATTATTCATTGTCCAAGCTGTAGTCGAGTTGGTCAAGCCATCCGATGTCGAAGAGAAGGGTAGCCTCCTATAAAGAAAAGTTTTTAAAATTGCTTGTGAAGGTCATTTAGGATGCAAGAAGAACGACATGGGCGCCCATGGGCGGGTCGATACCTCCTTATATACCATGGGATACCATGGGGGTGTTTCACAAAGATCCTAAGTTGAACTTAACTATAAGTTGGACTTAAAAACTATGGAAAGCAGTTAGTTTCTTTGAAGAAAAAAAATGTAAAAGTTATTTTTAAAGGCATAAAATGTTGGTTAAAATTATATATTTTTCTATTATCAAGGAGATTTCATTTTCTTGAAGCAAAATTTATGAAAAGTCTAGAATACTTGCATTTTTGCTTTTGAATATATTTTTTATTCCGAGGCTACAAATGGCTTACCATAATTATTAAGTCAAACTGAGAGTTAAGTTCATCTTAGGATCTTTGTGAAACACCCCCATATCTCCTTATATTATAGCTCCACAACTGATCCACTTGTCATGACAGACGCCGTACACCAATCCTTAATTCTTCACCTATTCCCTTTTTTCAATCAGTACATGAAATCGATGAATGTATTTGTTTGGTTGTGTTCCTTTGTCTCCTGCCTGGAAAATTTTGATTATAAATAAGCAGATGTTGAGACACCGTCCGTCGTATTACAGCTACATGTGTTTTGATTTTTTGTAATGAGGGGAAGTAAGATAAAGGGTGGAATTGAAGGACATTGATCTAATTAAAGGGATCTAATGACATGTTGTAAACATCCACAAAACTTACTATAAATTAGTACTCTAGTTGTTTTCCAAATGCATCTTCCTGTATAAAGATATGTATGACTGAAGTGTTTAGATTTATAACTATCTACTGGATAATTGTAACTGTTCAAAGTCAGTGCAATGAGTTGGCAAATACATATCGCTTTGCATTTTCGCTCATTGCTCTGTCATATGACATTCATTTATTATGAGATGTTCACGCATCACTCAGTGGTATATCAGATCACAGGAATACACATTTCATCAAAAAAATCGTCAGTTTTTGCAGATGTCTACAATTTTACTAGATCCCTTTAGAATACAAATCTATTAATATAACTAGATGATGGGACAAATAATGAATAACAGAGAGCGTATTTTAATAAGTACATGCAACATTCTGATAACATGCATCTTTTTTCACAAAATACATGATAAAGACATAATTACTATTGCATCTGAAGAAGAAAATAAATAACGGGAGGGGTGTGGGAAGCATACATATTACCATATTGTAATATCATTAGTGGAATATATTCATGACTAAAACTGAAGAGAGAGACCGTTCAATGCCGAGTACATGGAAAGGCCATGCATGAGAGGGGGACGGGGTGGTAAGACAATCAGGTGATAATTATTTAGTTTTGCTTTTGACATAAAAATGGAATGTATGGCAAAATCTAAGCACGGTGGGTTGGTTCAGCGGTAGTACCGTTTAGGGTGTATTAAGGGGGCGGTGTCCCCCTTCTCGTCGGGGGAAGGGATGGGGTTGTAAGGCAATCATGTGATCATCATCTCTTTCGAGTTTGTCATCTAAAGGCTTGACCCCAGTAACTGCTTGGGTGGGGCGCGGAGGGGGTGGAGTCATATAGAGCGGTCAGTAATCAAGGGGTCCAAAAGGGAGGGGGAGGGGGTGGGAGGGGTAAAAGCGATGTCGCCAAAACCACCTGCGCGTGAAAATATACAAGATTAGACCATAGCAGCGCTACCGCCCACCGATTCCTAGCGTGTATCCAATAATACACCGGTCGGCATGGTCGGTTGGTGAGCTGATATAAATATGAATGGAATGACCCCTTGTCCGATCTAATCACTTGTCCATTCGTGCAAATCTGTCAGCGAAATTTTCGTGAGAAATTGGAAGTTCATGTTGATGAAATTTCGCAGTGGTGGGTGAGAAATTCATCTGAATGGAAAATAGATGTTTATGAAATCAGCCAGACAAGTGCCGGTGAGAAAATGAGAGTATGTTTATATCTAATTTAGAACTGAAAATGATGTTTATCGAATTCATCTCGCGGGATAAAAATGAAGGTGTATCATATTTATCAATTTGATATTGTAATAAATGTAATGATGTGAATGAAATTAGCACACATCAAAATTGATACTTCTGAAATTACAAGGATAGAGGACACGGACCAGAAACACATAATATAAATTATAAAGAAATGAGCACAAAATGGTCTTCGCCGTGAATCGAGCCCGAGACCTAGGTGGCCCGTTCGATCGCTTATGAAATTTAGCACAAATAAAAATTGAATGAAGTGTACTAACTTTACCATGATTGAAACGTGATGTTTGTGACATGTATCACGGGTATTATAATTACGCATGTTATCATGATCATGAATCTATAAACAAAAATAATGTCTGAAAAGCGTGTTGATGACACGTCCATTAGCAATGCGTTATGCGGATCACTAGCCGGGATCAAATGTCGTGTTGCTAGTGTGCTATTAAAGGGATCTAGAAACACTGTTCGCATGTGCAGAAAGTGATAAATGGTTGGTATATATATAGTGTAGTTTTGTGATCTGATATGTCCACTGAGTGATGTGTGATTATGGTAAATAAATGTCATATAACCAAGTAATGAGCAAAAATGCAAAGTTATACATGTATTTGCTAACTCATTGCACTGACTTTGTTCACAGTTATGACTATCCAGTGGATAGTTACAAATCCGAACACTTCAATCGTAAATATCTTTTTAACGAAAGGGAAATTCGAAAAACAGAAACCCGTTCCATGTTTCTAATGGTAATGCGAATACAACAAGTATTATTTATTTTATTTATTTATGTATTCCAGTCTTCTTTAAAAACACAGGGTAGTCCCATTCAGTGCCAGAAAGGCCTGCTTTGCAAGAGGGCCCTGTATGATAAAGTATGAGAAACCCATTCGAGTTCTGAGCAAATTTTGTGGATTTAAACAATGTTGCTAGATCTCTTTGGTTTGATAATTCAATTCAAGATTTATATGTGGAAGTGATTCGGAATTTATCAGCATATAAAATTGTCAAGTGAAATCAGGATTTTAATCAAATCAATTTCATAAATGGCAATCGTATTAAAAGAAATCCAAAATAAATAAAAGTTGTTTTTCCTAGTCCAGCTATTTATTAAAAACATTGCTCTATGACAAAAGTTATTTTTTTTAAACATAATTCATAGATGATGCTTTCGAAGAAAATAATGTTCAACTCTAATTTTCAATTCTAACGTTACCAAATGACCTGCAATCCACACCCCCAAAAAATGACAACCACAATTATATTCCGTCGTGTTTTACAGGTATGGACCAAGGCATCCCTTTAAATGAAAGACGTATATAGGCTACACGTTTCACCACATCAACTTGCTAATGATGACACCAGTCGAGATATATATTGTGAGATGGCTAGAAATACAGTAATAACTTCTAGATCATTGTATATGCATCCATGACACCAAAAAAAATCATCGATATACAAAGATAGATGCAGCAACGTTCCAAAATAATGAAGCGAGCTGCTGCCATCTTAGTAAACTATACTATCAAAACAATAGTTGAATAAAACACTACTTTCTCTTGAGTTCACAAAAGATGGAAATTATATCATGATGAGCACGGGCGTAGCGAGTAACGTAATACCTATTCAACTGGGGGGATGAATGAATAGATCATCCCCCCCCCCCCCCCCCCCCACTTGAATGGGTATCAATGTCATGTCTACGCCCGTGATGATGAGGTCATATTGCCACTGCTCTAATCAACTTGGTCAATATTCTGCGGTTTACCTCTGAACTCCGCACAATAATTATCAGATGAAGGAGGAAAGAGAAGAAGATGTATATGGATGCCGAGTTACAAGATGGTAGTTTTAACTGCTTTCGAAGTCGTAGAAGCGGGTGTATCAATCCATAAATTAATATCGGTGGTCCGTGGTAAATTTGATAGGCTATACCGTTATGTATGTGTTGCCCATGGCTGAATATTATGACGATACGGATTAGTAAGCTCATTAGGCACACGTTATGGCATCATGGTATGGGGTAACAGGGATTGAAGAGGGGGGGGGGGGCTGGGGGGGACCCCATGGAGGTACAAATAGGATGGCATTTTTTTGTCAATAATATTATATTTTTGTTATTCTCCTGTGCGTTATCATAATAGTACGTTTTCCGATAGTACGCCACGGATTGTATCAGGGACCTATAGGGGTAGTAGCTAGGGATGGGGTAGATGAAAGCTGGAGGGGGCGGGCAGAAACACCACGGTGGTACGACATGTACATGTGGGGTGTCATATCATATTTCGATTCTCATGTATGTTATAATTTATTTGTAATTCATTTTATGATATATAGTTAGTAAGATCATGTATATAGATATTGGGTAGGACAAGGAGATAGGTGCACAATAATTATGACGCGATCATCATCATCATCATCATCAACTTCAGGTGGCGCTGTACAAGAGCGCTGCTGTTCTGTGGTCAATTCACAAGAGCATGCCATGCAACTCTATCTTCTGCCAAGTGTGTTGCACCTTTCATTCCTTGTCGAGACACTCTCTTGATATCACCAGTCCACGATATTGGTGGACGACCTCTACCCCGTGTTCCTTCGACTGCTCCCTGCAGTATTATGACGATACGGATTAATATATGAGCTCATCAGACACGCATGGTATAGCGGACCTAGGAGTTATGACGTCAGAAAGGGGGGGGGGGGGTCTGTTGCAGAATCCATATAACGGTGACGGGAAGGGGGGGGGGGGGTCTCGAGATGGGTCTCTAACTCTATGATGATGAGTTGATTGGAGGGGAGTGGGGGGGGGGGGGGGGGGTATCGAGGCGTGTGGATGATAAAAGTGGATTTTGAGGATCCTCCAGAATACACAGGATGCCGCTGGGATGATAAAACGTGGAGGGAGAGTCCGTATATGATGATGAGGTGATGGGGGGGGGGGGGGGGGGGGGGGGGTTATCGAGATGCGTGGATGATAGAAGTGGATTGGAGGATCCCTGCAGAGCACACATGATGTCATCTTTCATTAAGACTGGGATGATAAAACGTTCATTATCTAATATCATATGCCTGTATAGGTCATTTGGCTATAATATCCACCCTTCAAAATTAATTGCAGTGCATTAACATTTACTGTCAAACTCCCTCTATAGTAAACAGCTAACATTGTGTAAGGAGCAAAGTGCATGTGTATGTGAGGGTTGGGTGGGGGCAGATATCTAGGGTGGGGCGGTAGGGGGGGGGGGGGGTGAGAGGAGAGAGAACCCATGGACGGAGTAGGATCTTAGCTTTCAAAACAAGATGTACCTTCAAAATGATGCCTCCGCTATCACGCGATTTTTATATAAATGCCCGTGTGTGTCTATGCCAATTGCACTGGAGTATCTATTGCCCTGGAGTTTTAGGGGACATATGATAAGGGGGGGGGGGGTGTTGATCTCTAAAGGATACCCAGGATGTCATCTTTCATTAAGACAGGTATGTCTAACACGTCTGTCCAATAGCCACATATGCCCGTAGGTCAGTATAACCACACTGCATAATGCAGGATCCATTCAATAAATATGGAAATAGCTTGGAGTGCCGTGGGAATAACTGGGCCGGGTTGGGGGTGGGGGGGGGGGGGGGGGGTGGGGTGCCAATGTCTTGGAGTATCCATGGGACCTACGATATATGGGGGGGGGGGGGGGGGTAAATCCCTAAAGGATACATAAGATGTCATATCTCGTTAAGACAGGTATGATAACACATCCGCCTAGTATGCCTGTAGGCCAATGGGTGACCATACTTCCGAATTACCTACAGCTCTGATATATTGGTACTGAAGAAAGATAATCCCTTCCTCTCATGAAACCATATTTAATTTGTGTTCGTATTAGTTTGTCAGCTCTACCTTATACCATTAACTAAACTGAAGAAGGATATACAAGTCATCCTTGGGGGGGGGGGGGGTGCAGCCCCCTGGAGTTTTGAAAGCGAACATAGGCTAACTGGTAAAAAGCACCTTAAAACTCGGGCAAAACATGTCATATTCGGGCAAAGTCATGTTACATTCGGGCAAAATCATGTCATTTTAGGGCAATACAACGTCACATTCAGACAAAATCATATTATTTTTCGGACTTAACACTAAAAAAACAAAAACATAATTGTCGTGTATCAAAGGGGTGGACACTTTTTTTTTTGCTTGTCAGGTTCAGCGAAAAATGGGAAGGATGATTATTCGGGCAAAAGACCTAAGCCCCCCTGCGAGAAGTGGGCTCCTACGGCTATGCCTTCATCCCTTCCTGGGGGTGTTTCACAAAGATCCTAAGTTGAACTTAACTCTAAGTTGGACTTTAAAATTATGGAAAGCCATTAGCTTCTTTTTTTATTGAAAAAGTTATTTTAAAAGGCATAAAATGTTGATTCAAATTATTATAATATTTTCTATTATCAAGGAGATTCCATGTAGTACTTGATGTATGAAAATGTATGAAAACCTAAATACTTGCGTTCTTGCCTTTGAATATGTTTTTATTCCAAGGCAACAAATGGCTTTCCATAATGGCTAAGTCCAACTTAGAGTTAAGTTCAACTTAGGATCTTTGTGAAACACCCCCCTGCTCTCTCCTTATTCCCAGTCTTTCCTCACTTGTATTCATAACTATTTATCCTCCATCCATATGATTATCGCTGTTCTTGTTTCACAAGAAAAGAAAATAGTTGAAGTAGAGAAGCATTGAATTATGGAAAGTGTGTACTACATGTATAACTAAGATCAAAGAGCAAATGTATCTATCTGATGGTAAGAGTAAAATAGGTCTCCCTTAGGGCAAACAACTGTGTATTCACATTTTGTCTTTTGAGAAAGAGAAAGGCACTAAGGCCGCTAGGTGCCTTTTTGTATAGTTATACGGAGATGATCGTGTTCAAAGTTGGGAGCCTGTAGACAGAAAAATCCACCTCGTTCTGGAGGGGGTCCTTTAATATTATGACGTCATACGATCCCCTCCATCACGATACGAAGGGAACAAGATAGTGTAAGATGATAATGAAACAAGACACAGTCTCAGTGGACCCAAACCCTCGGAATATAGACTGATTTTTTCGGTCTAGGGAGCCTGCTGCCTTTTAGGAACCCAATATAAATCTCTGATTATTGTTGATAAAAATCAATATTTCCAAAAATATATGATTATGAAAATTTGGCATCCCATAGATGGAAGGCTCAAACCTAGAAGATGGTACACATAACTCAATTTAGCCCAAAATCGACTTAAGGTCCTTTTCACCCTCATCCGAAAGTAATGATAATATAAACGAGGGATACAATGCATAAAAGGGGTATTAATTATGTACAGCACTCCTGAAATGCATTAGGAAGCAGCTGTAAACTTCAGCTTTGATTGAATATGTTATTAGAGAATGTCATTTGTTGCCATGGTTTCACCATTACCATAATCAATTGAAGTCTGTTTATCCCATTAAAAATGTATTCATTCCCTGACTAAATACACTGCAATGTGTTCTGAAATATCATGACATCGATAACTTAGGCTTGAAATCACAGAATCATACTGGGTTTTTGATAAGAATCTCGGCACTTTTGATTGTGAAAAATCAAAAAGTGTTGTATGTATTATATATTCATATTAAAGCAGAAGATAGCTGAAAAGTGTAAATGTAAATCTTGTCAAAAAAAAAACCCTCTGTAAAAAAAATAAATTGAGAAGCTGTATGCAAGTCAATGAAGGTGTAGGCTATGTGAGTGTTTACCGCACACAGGTGATTACTGCCCGGCGCAGACAGAGTCGACTCGACTGGTTGTCATTCCGATCGGCTCAGTTTTCAGTGCCTCGCGACACACATTTTGCCAGTCGAGAGACAGTCGGATGCCAGTTGGGGCCGATTCAACAAGATAAATCTGCTCCGACCGACCGGGCCCAACTCTAGCCTGATTGAAACCAGTCGGATCGGGTCGAGTCGGCTCTGTCTGCGCCGGGCTTAAGGAGGCCACACGACCACACCCAATATAAATACACTTTTTGGCTATCTTCTGCTTCAAAATGGATAGAATCCATATACATTATTTTTTTGGAATTATTCACAATATACTATGTATATATGCAATATGTTGGTTGCTTGACATGAAAATTAAACCCCAATAATAAAGTTTATGTAATGTTATTATTGTTTTGGATTCACCAAATGTTGGTCATCAAAAATTGAAAGTTATTTTTACTAACCTGATCTGCCCAATGTACACTGTTAAAACGCTGTGCAAAAAAACGCTGTGTAAAAATGGTTGTTGAATCGTTTCATCCAACTGTAGTTGTAGCATGACAAGTTGTACAAAGAAGGGTTGTGTTAAGCAGCCATTGTTCAAGCGCTGTTGAAACGTGTTAAATCATGTGATAGTTTCGACCGCAAAATTACCGCGTCAAAACCTATTTTGTCCCTCCGCAAACCAAGCGAACCGAGAGAGACAGTCGGTAGAGAGTGAGACTTATAACCCAAATATCCCTTGTTTGAATCCTACCCTTGCCGCTTTTACATCTTGTTTTGTATTTGCTATTTCAACAACGGGATTGTTGACATTTATTCTAAACAACAGTTCTAGAACAAATTAAAACAACAGTTGTGTAAACTTTAAACAACTGGGGTTGTTGAATGTTTTCAACAATAGTTGGATGGTTCATATGTTAAACAGCGGTTGTTGAAAAATTTCAACAAGTTGTTGAATTTGTTTACACAGCGTTTTAACAGTGTAAGAAAATATCAATTTGAAGCCCTGGTTAAAGTGATCCATTATCTTTGTAAAATTCAACCCAAATCAATTGGACCTTTCACACAACTCTTGTACCTTGCTGTTTGGCTTATGGTTACAGAATAATACAAATGATTTAGATTGTTCAAATGTCTCCCTAATTATGGAGTTATTTAAGATCAAATTTAAAAACGTAATATACACGCTTTCTGACCGTAGTCAAGAGCATCCAAATTTGGGTAATGATCGAAATAAAATCAGACATTGATTTTCTCTGATTCAGCCTTCTCGCCAGAAAAAAATTTACGCTTGGCGCAAAATCAAAAATTTATAGATCGGAAAAATTGCACTTGGCGGAGCTCTTATCGGCGCGATAGCGCCGATCGCGCACGCGAAGCGAAGCGTGCGCAGGGGAGAGGGCCGGGAGGGGGGATGTGCCCCCCTCCCACGCGTAGCGCGAAAACTCAAAACTAGACCATCTTTTGGAGCGAATTTTGACCTCATTTGGGTACTAAAACAGCAAGTAATTCGATCAATTCCCACGTGCATGCAGATAGAAAAAAGACCCAGTCGTCGGAGCTGACGCCGCGAGCGTGCATGCAACGTTTCAGTTTGAAACGGGCGGTTTAGATCGCCAGCTAGACTCCCGACAATTCCATCGTTTTTGTGTCCTCTTTTACATTAAAATGCAGTATTTTACTGTCGGCCGACAGTGAAATACAATGTAGAAAAGGACATGAAAACATTAGATTTTTCGATATAGTCGCCAGCAAGCTGTATAATTCGGGGGAAGCTAGTACATAAACTTTACTCGGGCCAGTTGTGCGTTGATGTCATTGTCATAATAATGGCCTCAAAATATAACTATCAACATAATCATAACATGTTTTTTTTCTTTCCTTTTTTATAGGAAGATGACAGACGGTCCGAGGCAGTAAGAGTACCACATCCATTTTGTTGCAAGGCTCCTTCAAATCATCGGAAACCGTTCAGCTTCTACAGACATTCGGGCTTGAACAAAAAATGCAGTTAATGCTTTATCATAATTTGTCTATCCCTGTTGTTTTAGTCATCTTCTTTTAATAATTAATTTGTTGACGGTCCTGGTACGAGTATGATTTAGTTTCATGTGCGACTGCCGACTAGCGATGATTTTGATTGTGATGTTTAATCATTAATACTTTTACTTTAGTATTTCAAATGATGGCTCGGCTATTTTATTATAGTTTTACCCCAGTTTTACTGATAATTTGATAGTCATATTTAAAATAATAACTTGGAGATGATTTTTCTTTAGTATGTGATGATGTACAAAAAATCAACTGATAATAAATAATGAAAAATACACGATTACTTGGTATGACTTGGTGATGAATGAGTATGTGAACTTGATAATGATTGTATTGAAACGACTATAAAACCATGACAAGACGAGAGTGATGATGCAAGTGTGACTATACACATCGATCGGGATTTGGGAATGTCGGCATAATTAAAACTCCACGGCGCTCACGTACCAAAATGTCTAAGGTAAGTCTGTCAGGTAGGTAATCTGCTATTAATCTGCTTTATGTACATATTATTATAAATTATCAGACAAATTACAAGCCCCAAACAAGTCTATGAACTATGGGAAAGCAATATTTGAATCTATGCCGCGATGTGATCACACAACACACGCGCGCCACGTGGTGGATTTTGAAAGCTAAATAACAACAATAACATCGTAAGGCAAGTTGAAGTTGAATTGCTAAATAGCTGGGGCGGGAACGTACATGTTGCATGTATGTACAAGGTACCGTACAGCTGGCCGTACACACAGAGATCGAGTTTGATTATTATGTACTCTCACCGTAAATAATGTCACGTAAAACTTGTAAGATATTTTGATCGCCGAATCATTGTTGGTAAGTTCATGTTTGATATTAAATTACCTTTACCTCGAATAGACTACTTGCATGCTTCGAAAGAAAACACAAATGGTATTTTACGTCGTTTCAACATTCTAATCATGGACTGTTTGCAGCATGCAGCTGCACACACGAATGCCAATGCAATGAACTTACAGTCACAATTTGAACGTGTATCTCACTGTTAAAATGACGCAAAATTTATCTTTGGCTGTCTTTCTGGAGATTTGAAAGTGGTTTATTGGAAAATAATTTAATATTGATCATGGACTTGACGGCGAGGTTACGATAGTTCTGATATTTGTATTTTAAAATTCATGAGAAACTATACTTTGCGTACGGGCTGGGTTGAATAGGGTTTTAGAATACTATACTGCTTCTGACAGCGTATTACTCTTGGTCTGGGTATGGGGTGGGTGGGGTAGGGGGGGGGGGGTGGGCGCACGCACATTATTCAATGGGGACACGTACTTATTTTATTTACACACCATTCCTTTTTTTAATAAATATAAATTGGGGGTCAAACTCGAATTGTATCGAGGACCAACCCGTAACACCCATAAAGTAACAATTCAAGCTAATCTCACTACTTACATTTTGTACTGTAATCGCGGTATTGTATTATTTCCTTGGCTTCGCCTCTCTCCATCTTAATGTCTCGTGTCGGTCCATCAGTCGACCATCAGTCGGGATATATTTTCATAATTCGCCAAGGAGAAACACCGGGCCTCGTGTACCATCACTGATACTTTTCTTCAGTAGGAATTTATAATAATTATATTCGACTTAATATATAGCGCCTAATAATGATTGATAATCTTCTCTAAGCGCTTTACAATAATATAGTGATCACCGATCATGCACCATCATCCTTTATGTCATAATCACAGTCATCCTCATCTTGATCATCACATTTCATAATTACCATCACATTCATCAGTTCATCATTTCCGATATAATCATGCATCCCCACCGTCATGCTCATCATCTTCATTATCATTTCATCATCCTCGTCCATTCATCATTCATGTCATAATCATCATCGTCATCCTCATCTTGATAATAATACTAGGACTCGGTTCATCATTTCCGATATCATAATCATGCATGCCCAAGATCGTCATGCTCACACAATCTTCATTATTATTTCCTCATCCTTATGTTTATCCCATCATGGCATGATCGTCCTCAGTCCAATGATTAATCTTTGTGCAAACAAATTATCAGCTATCCTATGAAAGTTTGTAACTTAAACCTTTCTTTCTGCATGTTTGTTTTCCCCGGGCCGTTATCTGATGCCGTTTGTCCCTTTATTCTCTATCAATTTATTTTCCATTTATATCCGAATCTAAGTTCTAACTGTTGATCATGTCTAGGTATTATTTTACAGCTTATACAGCCAATTAACGTTTCCTTATAATCGCTCAAGTCGGACCAAAATGCCCTCATTGTTTATTCCCCTTAATTGGTTATGACTTTGACTATCTATAATCCCTTTGTCTTATAAATATAATTATCTCATGCCCAGCATGATCCGTCTCATGTTGTGCGTCCGTCTTCAGCTCTATTTGGACGATCCCTTTCTCAGTGTCGGACTGTCTGTAAATGAAAACAAATATGAAATAAAACATGTTAGATTATTATCAAAACATGTAGTAGCGTGTTATGATCGCGGGAAAATCATATATATGATTTTCTCTGATCATAATACGCGAAAACAAAATGCTATTGTCGATCGTACAATAATAACAAACCGGCCACGTGCGTGCACGGTGCTCCGCGATCAGAGCTAGAGCACCTCTTCGCATAGCGGCCTGGCGCGGGGCAGCCCGCCGCGCCGCCTGGCCCGCTTCCGAACGCTTTCCGACGTGTGACTGGAGTCTTGAGGTTCGTTTCTGAGATACTCGCGACGACCGCGCGCGCAGGGAAATCGCATAGGGATCGCATATCAATGGGAAATCGCCGCAGAAAATATGATGAGAAAGTCTTTCATGCGGTGAAAACATTTCCGTAACATTTAGCATGAGAAAATGTTTGTATAAACATGATTTATTTGCAATTTACTTCAGGCGCTTGGCGCTGAATATTGCGCTTGGCGGCACACTTGGCGGGGGAAGTTTGCGCTTGGCGCGGGAAACTCTACCAACTCATACGCTTGGCGGCGCCGCCAAGTGTTTTATACACTGGCGAGAAGGTTGCTCTGATTTTACTAGGTAAACATTCCTTTTCTACGAAAATCTCGCATATGAATCCCAAGAATCTTACAATGAAATTGGTACATGATTGAAGTCCCAAATATTACTTTTGGGAAAAAACATGGATCACCATTAAGTTTACAAGTTACAGTAGAAAACAAAGTTGTAGACAAAGGGAACAATTTGAGGCATAACTCGTGGAATAAAACGCACATGACAAAATTACATTTCCATTATTTGTTTTCTTTTTATTACAAAAACAAAACAAATGTTTTCATTTTTCATTTAGATAAGAATAAGTTGTTAGTATTTGATATTATTATTATTACAGTTTCCTAAAAATAAAAAATAAACACAGACAGAAAAATAACTGACATCTGCAATTTATCATTTGTTTAAAAGTTTGGCTTTGTACATATTGTTTTAAACATTTAGCTTGAAGATTGTACAAAAAAAACATCCAAAGCATTTGAATGTACACGGCACATTCCATACACATTGTATCATGTATATTGTGATGCACACAAAGACAACAAAAAAATCATATAATAACTATTCATACAAAAAAAAAGATAAAAACACATTCACACATGGTGCAAACATTAAGATATGAACACTCTATCAAATGTGCACACATTTTTCTAGTGCGAACCTGCCCAAAATAAAGTATTATTAGTGCATAATATGATTCAATGATAGTAAATACAGATTGATGAAACATCTTGCCCCGTGTTCACACACAAAAATTTCATCGTAAAGCTAATCAGGAGCTGACTAAAGAATCAGCTCCTGATTAGCTATATGACGGAATTCATGTATGCATCTTTCCAGTGCATATGTATGTGTTCAGATAAAAACATCTAAAATATGCCACAAATATATATTTCGTTTTTTTCTTCAGTTTATAGCATAAGAATGGGTTTGAATATATCCTACAAGTTAAGTGCATAAGTTAGAATTGTATAAAGACATGGACAAATGGTGTAATATTACAAATATTTCATTTTTCACTTGTGATTTGTTTGTAATACATTCAAGCAGATGTACAATATATGTGCATGAGCATATGTGCAATTACAAACTGTAGAGAGTAGAAACAGGACAATATTGAATGTCGTATTAAGTATCAATAGATATTACTATAACAAATACTTTTGCAGTTTACAAATGTTAGGACAAATTTGAATGTTTTTGTACCTCACATAAATACTTGCGCCATTACAGTTACACTTTTGGGAATCTGAATTAATGTATTGTAATAAAAGCAATCCTATTAAATATGTGTGCAGTTTAATACAAATGAAGAGACACGTTTTGAAAGTCATTTTTTACAAAATATTACAAATATATGTGCAATTAGCAATGTTAGGCCATATTTTGAAAGTCTTTTTAATGCATAATAACAAATGCCATGGCTGTGCAACTACAGATCAGGGGCGTCGATCCTGGGGGGGCAAGGGGGGCGGTCGCCCCCCCCAATGAAAATATTGGGGGGGCGAACATATCATTTCGCCCCCCCAATAATTCCGAAAATGAGGAAGAAAAAAATCAAGTGACATAATGCCAAAGAGGGGAAAGACACATTTATCAATAATTAATCTTCAAAATAGCCGTTTTCTAGTTTGAAAAAGGACTGTAAATCTCTTTTTTGCCGCGCGCTTCGCGCGCATACAGTTTCTCATATTGCAAGTTTCATTTTGGTTGCGGGAACTCACATTTCGAAATGTGTTGGGCAGTGTAATTTCTCAAACGCACACCTCAAAGAAGTAAATTAAACCCTCATCTATAGATAGCCCACCGTCACAGAAAATAGAATAATCTGAAATATATCTTTCAGTCAATTCGGTCCATATGCGCTGAACGCAAATCATATTGGAATAATTATCATGTCCCCCCCACATTTGAAAGTGGTGAAGATTGTCCCCCTCCCTTTGTCATTATGTATGTTTGGTTCAATACTTATATATTTCATATTACGTGAAATTTCTGTCTCAGATGTGCACCAAATCGCACAATTTCACGCACAAAAATACAAAAGCTCCCTACTGTGGGAGGGGGACACCCCCTCCCACACCCTCCCCCGCTCGGTCGTTTCGCTTCCTAGCAATGTCTCCCCTCCAGTTTTGAGAAGTTGTTGACGCCCTTGCTTAATTTCCTGGGAGCCCAATGCCCTAGACTATATCGATGGCTATATAGTTTACAGGATCACGTGGATCCATCTCATGCAAGGCTCAATCTTATACAATTTTAACACCCATGATCTTGATAGGGGTTGCAAATGTCTGAAATCTAAAAGCTTCCGGGGGCTCCGCCCAATATTGTCCCCAAATGTGGTCTTCGAGCCATCAAGACACTTTCAATGAGCGCATAATAAAACTTCCGGGCATGCCAATGTGGGGCTTTTAGCTCTCTCAATGGTCACTCTGGAAATTTGTTTCAAATTTCGCCCCCCCAATATCAAAAACGGATCGACGCCCCTGCTACAGATGTTGGACAAAATTTGTAATACATTGCCATTATGACTTGTACCTTTTACAATGGGGGCAGTTGTACTGAGAGTGGGGCATAACATTAAAAACATCATGAATAATCTAACCACAGTGGCCGGTTATTGTAAATGCAAACACAGGGAAAACTGATCATGCAGAAATTCATAATGTAAATGAAAATGAGCAAATCAAATTTGGCTTCCGCGGGAATCGAGCATGAAAACTCTGGGATTGCTAGACAGGTGCTCTACCAACCGAGCTAGAAAGCCCTTGTGATGGTTGTTCGTCCTTGAAACCCTTTTCAATGCTCCATTTACATTGGACATTCATCGTGACAAATGGAAGGAGTGAACACTAAACAGTATACCACATCATAATCATATACTGTATATATAGTATAATTTGGCAAATATTTTCTACATTATTTGTTATCAATTCTAGTGAGATTCTCGAAAAATGAGCACTCATCTGAAATCAGAATGCAGAGGTTTCATGACAAGCACTGAAAATGGTTACATGTTTTAGAAATTCAGAATTAAAGGGATAGTTTTTGGTAAAGAGAGTACAGTTCTTGTCAAACTGAATTTTAGTAACCAAAACCTGCACCATTACATTACAAACTAATAATTATAATCCACCATGCTCGAAAGGAATACAAAATTACAAATGACTAAGTAAAAAGCCTGTTATCATTCAAAAAGAGCTGTTAAAACTCAAAAGGGCACTCTCTCAAAACTCATTGGTTTCATCCATTTTGAATAAAATATTGTGCATGTAGAGATTCGATAGAGATATAATCAACAACTATTCAAAAACCTCTTTGTAAATTTTTGGAAAGAGGAAGCATTTTTAACAAAATTTTAACGGCTGGTTCAAAATTCTCTAATAATTGTGGGGCCCCACATTTATTACAAATGGTTATGTTTATGGATATTTCGGCCATTTCTGAACCGATTTTGATCAAATAAAGTTTATTATGTCATTAAAATATTATGCTCTTTCAAATTTGACACTCAGTTTTTCATTATCTCACAAAAACAATTTTTTTGTTTAGCACCCTCTATACAAGGGAAAAAAGTAAACTTTATTTTATTTTTTTGGGGGGCGGGGGGGGGGGCTACTTTTCAAGCTTGTCTGCATGAAAGACTCTACAATTGGTTTTGCATTTACAGGGGCTCTTTCTATTTTTATTTTTTTGGGGGGGGGGGGGGGGAGCTCTTTTTGGCATTTCAGGGGCGAATTTGCCCGGAGGCCCCCATATTTCTTTCACTGATCTAGACACCAATTTGTGATAATATTTGGACAGAATTGCTGAGGCCCTTCTGCCACAAACTCACACAATCAATGCCAGACTTGGCTTCTTGAGAAACAGCATCCATCACATCAAAGGCTGGATGTTGAATAACATCCATGGAAGGGCCCACGAAGAGTCATCTACATGCAGTCAGCATAATTACTCCGCAATTTTGCCAAATTATTTTCACGTGCGGCGATGTTTGCAATTCCAATTTGCAAGTAGCAGAAGTAAATTGCTAGTCTGTATTTAAAGCACTTATCCAGATCCTTATAATTCCCATTCAAATTACGACTCAAGGTCCTAAAATACTTCTTCACTTTTCATACACCGTATTTATCTTTTTTTGTATCTGTCATGATTAATCATTATGCTCTCATTTTGATAAGGACCATCTAAGCTGCTCATCTCTTTATTAGAATTTGAAAGAATAATTATTTAAGATCACATAGACATTTCCAGTGCTCTATAGTATTCAGCATCATAAGTACATGAGTTGATTGGCAGGCAAATACACAGTCAGTGGCATACTGTGGTCAGACTGATTGGGGAGGGAAGGTTGGGGGGGGGGGGGGGGGGACACATTATGCATTTCTTTATTTTGTAAAGAATTGTTCCCTTATGTTTTGTACTCTTTTTTTTTCAAAATCAAATTATTGGGGGGGGGGGGGGTTAGGGTATGTGCCCCCTGCCCCTCGTGCCCCCCTTTCACATTTAATTGTCAACATGAAGTCTGAAAAACATGGCTTATGTTTTCTATATATTCAATAACAAGAGTTTAGGGTGTGTCTCACTACAGTATTCATTTCACAATCACATGTTTATAACTCTAAAAGCAACTATGCACGGTCCACTTTTTCCATGAGTAACAAGTATGTCCAAAATGCTTTTTTAAAGGAAGGTTGTCTATTTGAACTTCAGCATTAATAAATATCTCATTACCATTGCAAGATAATTAAATTGCTTGCTTTCGATGTATTGACAGTAACATTATTCCAACCCTGTAACTGTACATGTGTTTGTAGATTTCACATTCATTCAAAGGCATCTTAAGGTGTTACAAAAATAGATTTATCATTCTTTACACGATTTCATGCACATTTTGCGGTCTAAAAATGAAATTCCTACATTTTTCCCTTTCTGCTATTTAAAACAAAATATCTGAAGTGGAAATTATATTGTTAACATGCAAATTATCCATTGGTTAAAAAGCTCAATTGGCATGTAAAGCAATCAACTGTAATACACTCAAACCTGTTATAGTGATCACCCGTCTATAAAGACCACAATTCCTGCAATCACTAGAAAGCATTTAGCACACATACAAACCCGTCTATAAAGACCAAAGACCACCTGCTTATATAATGAACAATGTATGTGTCTCCTGAATGTTCCTTATAGACAGGTTTGACTGAATCAACACTTTAAAGGGACTTAGTAACATTGTCCAAATCCTCAAAATCCAATTGGAATTCTATTTGAATTAACAATAAAATCATGGGACAGCTAGTTTTGGTTTTTCAAATTTCCCTTTCGTTAAAAAGATATTTACGATTGAAGTGTTCAGATTTTAAACTATCCACTGGATAGTTGTAACCAAACTATGTATAAAGTCAGTACAACGAGTTAGTGAATTTCACTTTGCATTTTTGCTCATTACTCGGTCATATAACGTACATTTAACTTTAAATTTTCACACAACACCCAGTGGACATATAATGTCAACAAAGTTACTAGATCCCTTTAAGACTTGCTACTAATTTTTGCATTAATCAATTAAACGAAATGTTATTGATATATGCAGGAAAGTATTGTTGAAATATTTTTAGCCAAAATATCAGCCCACATGTAAAACCAGGGGGGTGTTTCACAATGATCCTAAGTTGAACTTAGCTCTAAGTTGGACTTAGGAACTATGGAAAGCCGTCAGTTTCTTTGAAACAATTTTGTCAAATTTATTTTAAAAGGCATAAAATGTTGTTTCAAATCATTAATATTTTTCTATTATCAAGGGAGATTTCATGTTCTTCATGTAAAATTTAATGAAAAGTTTAAAATACTTGAATGTTTGTTTATGAATATATTTTATTCCAAGGCTACATATTGCTTTCCATACTTTTAAGTCCAACTTAAGTTAAGTTCTACTTAGGATCTTTGTGAGACACCCCCCTGATTATGTAAATGCATGAATAACATTATGTTGATGATATGAGACTGCAGCAAAAATTAGTGCATGGGACTAAGACGGAAAATACATTCAAACAAACTAGCAAAACCATGTTTTCAGTTCGTTTCTTTAGCACCTTTTTGAAGCTACTCCGTATGCTCATAAATACCATTCAGAGTCTATACTATTAATACAACAGTATTTGATTCTATTTAATACTACAGAATATTACTATACTATTACTTCATAAATTTACTTAAATATGTTCATTCGTTATAACATAGCAATGGTTCTGGTCAACTTGTCCTTTGATCCAGGCCTTTGATGGTAGGTTGGGGTTGGTCAATTGCCTTCTTAACAACCAATAAACCACACATTTTGGGCTTGCCTGACATTGTATAGAACCATTACCCGCGACAATGAATAACTGCGACATCTTACTTCAGCACTCTATTAAAGCATTGGACTACATGCATAAAGTTAATCTCCATTCATGATCAAAACTTTTCAACAATTGGAATAAAAAAAACCTTTCACAAACAAAAACGTGCACCATTCTGATTTTACTGTCTTTATCACTGCATGATTTCATTATCACATTTCCATATCACCTCATCTCTCTCTATATTACTAATGTATAATTAATTAACACAATGATTTCATATTTTAAAAAGTTGATATCAAATTATCAACGTGTTTCAATTTCCACATGATTCATGTCAATACTAAAGCTGCGTTTCCATTAGAGCGAATTTCCGCCGCGAACGTTCGCACGGACCAAATCAGTGTTATTCATATATTATTCATATATATTATTCATATTACATGGCGAATATTTCAAATCGCTCCTCATAGCGATTTTTTCAAGGTATTCGCTGCGAAAAAAAATTGCCGCGGAAATTCGCTCTAATGGAAACGCAGCTTTAGAGTAAGTTAAAATCAGTGATGGGCTCGTAGACCTGAATTATCATTAGCAGGCAAAATAAAATTCAACAACAGGTTAAAGATGGTGATGCATGGGGATGTTGAGGGCGCTGTTTGAAAAGCTACACAGCAGTTTGCCAATTTGAACTAGGCTAGGCTCACTGCATTACACCGAGCCACTGTGTATTTTGCATCATGTGCAAGGCTTTCGCAAGATGGCACTGTGCATCTGATTATGAATATGAAACACCTTTAAATTATGCTGTTTGATATCATTATAGCAGGGAACAGGCTAAATTGAATCTACATGTTCACTTTGCTATCACAATCATTGATGAATTAAACCCACTAGTTAAAAACAACAAATTTTGATTACATTTTTACCTTCTGATGAGAATTGCAGCTATACAATTTGTATCAATGAAAGATGAAAGTCATCTTTAAAAAAATTAAAAACATATTGACAGAAAAGATAAAATTATTATTACTTTCAAATGACAAGGTAGAAAGAACCAAGGAATTTGTTATTAAAACTCCTCGAAAGAACAAGAAAATATTTCTGCCAGTCACATGACTTCTGCTAGTCTTCTCCAAGCCACTAGCTTTTTAAAAATAAAATTCACATCGCGTTACTCATGATTAATATGAACACACTATGGAGCAAAACTATACAACTATGTATCATAATATATATCTTTTTAAAATGTACGTTAACATTATATACAAACAATGGTTTAGGTCTGATACAAAGTTACAAGAAAATCTATCCAATTACACAATGGTCTATACATACACAGTCATCATAAATACATGTACATGTTGTTTATTTTTTGTACAAAACATCTAAAAAGGCATTATAGCTGTAACAAGGGATTTTCATGCAGGTATTGCAAGCATACAAAAATTAAAAATGTTATTACAAAAACAAAAATAAAGTCAGTGAAAAAAAACACATGAATTATTCACTGGCGTAGATCTGTAAATAATATCTTTCGTTGAATCCATTCCTTCATTCCCCTGAACAGAAGAACTTTCCGCAGACCTACGCCAGTGTAACTATGACTTAAAGGTAGTTCAGATTCGTCAAATGAGATGCGCGGCGCCATCTTGCATACGCGTTGCACACGGTGCGTAATGCACGTTAGCTCAGTGTCATGCGGTGCGCGCAAACTAACCCAGTTCAAAATGGCGACCCGCTATGTAGCATCCCCACGCTTGATGCCCTTTAACAAAGTCTGTATTTATGGCATTTTACAAAATAATGTGTACTTAGGCATGAAGGGTTGTTACTGTGTTAATGAATTATATCTTGCACTAAGAAGACATTTACTGAGAGTTATTTTGACTCTTACGAAAGAACAAGCAAATTTGTTAATGAATATAATATTAATGGATGTAACACATAAAATAAAAACATTCCTTGTCAAGGTTCTGGTTGAATTTTGAAATTTTGAAATTTTTTGAAAAATACTGGGTGTCTCTGTTATCAACTTACAATGGCACTATCTTCTGTTACACGATGTGACACAAATACACAAATTAAGTCTTGAAAAATTATTGTCGCAATGGAAAGCTCTACAAATATCAACATGGCTCGTCAGGCATACACACATGTGTGCTTGAATGCATTGTATAAGTCATGTATGTATATACACATAAAAAATGCATAATAAAAACATACAAAGCTTAAAAAAAGAAACGGGCAAGAAAAACCACTGGATGGATGGAATATGGCAACACACATTTCCTGTTCAAATATAATGCCATAAAATCGATATAAAAACCTTTTTCAGTTACAAAGATATTTGCGATTGAAGGGTTCTGATTTTCAATTATCTACTGGAAAGTTCTACTGTGTACAAAGCCAGTGCAATACTTGGCCATATAACATCCTTCTAACATTAAATTTTCACAGATTACTGAGTGCACAACTCAGATCACGATAATACACATTTTTTCAAACATTCATCACTTTTTGCACGGGTCAACAAAGTTACTAGATCCTTTTGAATATTACACCTCATCATAGCCACTAGCGCATTATGTTATGTCCAATTCTAAAAGCATTTTCATAGCTCAATGTTATTAGAGTGTTCAACAAAACAACATCATAATCCGGGCCATCCAAGATGGCTTCCATAGCAACGGAGAGGAAGTGAATGGTTAGCAACAGGGCCATGTGCTTCCTGTCTGATAATTGGGGGAGAAATTAAGCAGTCGGTGGGGGATATCCTACAACAATACACTGGAGGTGCCTTCATTACCCCCTTCATCAGTGCGTATTAAAGGTAGTTTGGATCCTTAAAATCAGACAGGTAGTGCCACCTTGCAAACATCTTGCGCATAGTGCTTTATGCACACAGGCTACAACAATACACTGGAGGTGCCTTCATTACCCCCCTTTATCAGTGTATTGAAGCCAGATAACAGTATTGGGAAACGCGCCCCACACACAAAAAATGAAAACAAATACACTTGTATCAACCATGTAATTTAGCTGCATATATCATTCGAAGAAGAAAAATGGAACCTACATGTATTAGCCACCCCCTTTCAGTGTGGTACATGTATAACAAATCTCTAATCCTCTAGAACAGGACTGCATCCTGGTCTAGTGGTCAGAGCTCTGCTTTTCACACAAACCTTCACGGATTTGATACATACACTGCGTCTCTCAGATGGCGATGATAAAGGGTGTTCCTTCCCAGACGATACCCCCTATACCCCCACCCCTACCCCCTTTCTTAGGCTGCATTACTCATTGTACATGCTGCTGGCCATTGGTCAGTAGACCTAGTCTGTATCCCTCAGATGGGGATGATAAAGGGCATTCCCAGACGATACCCCCACCCTTACCCCCTTTCCCAAGCTGCATTACTACTTGATGTGACCACAGCCCAGCAAGGGTCTAACCATGTGTTTACAGTTCCATGCATGCCTATTATAGCACATCATTCCATCCCATTCCAATGCATAAGTAGATTTGAAACCTTGACTGCGTCCCTCAGATGGTGATGATAAAAAGGGCGTTCCCAGATGATATCCCCCACCCCTACCCCCTTTCCCAAGCTGCATTACTACTTGATGTCACCGCAGCCCAGTCATGGCCTAACCATGTGTTTACAGTTCTATGGCCTTACCACATCATTCCATCCCATTCCAATGCATAATACTAGTACATTGTGCATGCGTGTAGGCTATCAGTCAGTAGATTTGATACCTAGACTGCGTCCCTCAGATGGTGATGATAAAGGGCGGTCCAAGAGGTACCTATATATTCCCCCTCTCCTCCACCCCTACCCCCTTTCTCAAACTAATTGTACATCATTATACTGCTGGACATCAGTCAGTAGATTTGTAATAATAATAATAATAATAGATCGTATTGTATAGCGCCTAATGCAGAACAGCCTCTAAGCGCTTATTATTATCCCTGGTCATTTGGTACAGTTCAGACCCACACAATTATCTTGTACACATTCTCAACTCCCCGGGGAGCATACTAGCCGCGGGCAACCATATTGGTGCACAAAGCTAATTTTCACCAGACCAGGTATTTGTAAAATAGTCTGCGTCTCTCAGATGGTGATGATAAAGGGTGTTCCCAGACGATACCCCACCCCCCCCCCCCCCCCCCCACCCACCCCGTTTTCCAAGCTGCATTACATGTGACCACAACCTTACCATGTGTTTACAGTTCCATGGCCTTACCACATCATTCGATGCCATTCCAATGCATAATACATTGTGCATGCGTGTAGGCTATCAGTCAGTATACTGATTACTGTACTGAGGCATTGCAAGTCTGCAATAAGGTATGAAATATCAATGGGACCCACGGGAGAGGCTATGTAAACCTGGCCATTTTATGTTTTAAAGTGATACAGTAACTCCATCCAAATCAACAAAAATCATTCAGAACTTAAGACCAGTGGTTCTCTAGTAACTTACTGTACATAAAAAACAATGCAGGTACAGGTACATCAAAGGAATACTTTGTCTTGATCAATTAAATTGATTTGAAACTTTACGCTAGCATTTCTCTGGTAACTACATTTGGAAGTTAGGCAAGTTTCGTCCTAACCGTATACATTAAAAGGATTTAGTAACTTTCACTACATCAACCAAAATCCCCCGGAACTTTAAGCTTACTTGTTGCATGTAAACCTATCCCTGTAAATCATACTTGTCCATTGAGAATGAGAAGGGTGTTAAGTCACAATTTGTACTTCTGAGATTATCATGTTTCAAGTTTGGGAGCTATGTAGAAACCGATTGAAACTCTCTTTCCCATCAGTGCCTAAGGCCCACATATTTGTGGTTTGGTAGTCCTACACTTTAACAAGAAGAAGACTAGTTATGTGAAGTGTACAAGAAGAAAGAGCATAAATTCCTCTATTTTTAGAGCCCTATTTTGTTACTCTACCTGCTTTAGTTATTTTTTAATGATTTTTTATTATTGCGTAAATCGCTATAATTTAGGGAAATCCTTAAATTGGCAACATATTGTGATATTTCAAAAACAGATTTGGACATTCAAATTGGCAACTTTGCGGCAAATTCACTACATATTTGTCTTAAATTGTAATTACTAAATATTTTCCACCTACTTGTACGTCATCAAAAGGTCTAAAAAAAATTAGGAGTTGCCAATTTGTAGAGGAAAACAATGATCAATTTTGCCCTAAAACAGCTCTCGTCCTTGATGGGGGGATCTAGTAACTTTGTTGACATATAAAAAAAGTGGTGAATGGTTGATACAATGTATATTGTTCTTATCTGATATGTCCAATGGGTGTTGTGTGAAAATTTCAAGTTAAATGGACTTTATATGGCCGAGTAATGAGCGAAAATGCAAAGTAACATTCACTAACTCATCGCACTCACTTTGTACACAGTTCTGACGATCCGTTGGATAATTTGACATCTGAACACTTCAATCGTAAATATATTTTTAACGAAAGGGAAATTTGAAAAACCGAAACCTGTCCCATGCTTTTTTTGTTAATAAGAATACAACAAGGTATGAGGGAACCGCTAGAATTTCAATTGGCTTTTGAGGATTTGGACAATGTTACTAAGTCCCTTTAATTATTGATAAATACTTCACAAATTAGAAATGGTTTATACTACCATCTGAAAATGTGGCATCACAAATAGAGGAAGCTTCAAATCTACAAGATGATATGCATAACTCAATTTAGTCAAAAACTGACTTAACGCCCTTATCACTTTCAGCCATCTACATAGTACATAAGAGACCGAAACTAAAAAGTACATTTTAAATCAATCATGCATGATTAATTTCAGATTTTACATTTCTGCCATTTCCTAAACTTCCTCATAGCATGCTGTTATTACATACTGTATGTGTGGTTAAGCTCAAGTTTGTGTTGCATTTTGTTGTTGTTATAAAATACAAGAAAATACACAACTAAGCACTTATTTTGGGTATTATCGTAACAAACGTAGTACATGCATGCATCAGCATGTATGTATTAACCCTTCCTTTATCTTTAGCCTACAGACTGTGTACAACACCAATAGACCTTCACTCACTTGTATTTAAAAGGTTTTTTTTTGTTCCATCGTGTAGAACATCTACGGTATGTTTGCTAAACTTAGTTTAACACTTCTAGGAAACTTGCACAATTCACAAACCCGATGGCATTTCAATTATACAGCTTAGGAATGGTTAATTAATGCCATATTACCACCGTTGATAAACCAGAACGGCAAGATGAGAACAAGCTGAACTGCTTTCTAAAGGGACAGTTAAGTTTTGGTTTGTAAAGATATGGTGCAAGTTTTGATTTACTAAAATTCAGTTTGACCAGAACTGTACAATCCCTTTAAATCTTCTGCCTACGAATTGTGTACACACCCAATGGCATTACAACTGCTTGGAAATGCATGGATTAATCAATGCCATAATTACTGTTGATAAATCAGTAGCACAAGCTGAGAACACGCTGAAACTACAAACAACTAATTCAACCTGACTGGGCAGGTGATATGAGAGCATGCAGTTATCTGCTATCAATTATTCATCAATTAGCAACTGATAGCAAACCCCGTGTTCACACACAAAAATTTCATCCCTTAATCATGACTAAAGAATCGGCAGCTGACTATAGAATCAGCTGCTGATTAGCTATACGATGAAATTCGTGTGTCTGAACGCTGACTAATGAAACGACGTATCGTTAGTCATGACTAACGAAACACAGGTTTTATCGTCGTTTCGTACGAGAGCTGACTATAGAATCACGCTCATTTCGTGTGTGAACAAGGATTGCTAGCTTAATCATGATTAGCTATACGACTCGTAACTAACTGGGCGTGGCTTAACGTGAACGTTCGCGCGCACAGGGCCCTAGGGAGACCTGATGTTTGATGCACCTGGAAGCCACCTGGAAGCCAGCTGTTGTGGAATATTGGCTTGGTGTGTGTGAACGCAAGAGGTAGTTTGGTTTAATCATGACTAACGATACGTCGTATCGTTAGTCATGATTAAGGGATGAAAATATTTGTGTGTGAACACGATGAAAGTCTTGTGCAGTGATTAAAGGGATCTAGCAACTATGTTGACATAGTTTCCTTTTAAGTTACCACAAACAAACCCTCATAAAGCTATGAGCACAAGATGTGTTGAAACTGAATGACATGTTCACTGCTAGAATTGCAAAACAAAAGGGTACATCTTCAAAAACCCAAACAGAAACCTGTCCCATTCTTCTATTGTTAATGCAAATACAACAATGTATGAGGAACCGCTAGAGTTCTAAGCAAGTTTTGAGGATTTGGACAATGTTACTAGATCCATCACTATAATTATTATGCCAACATAATTATTAAACATTGCAAGTGTAAAACCAAAACCCAGTCTATCGAAGCCAATCAAATTAAAAAACCTTCCAGCACTCAACAGACAAAACTATATACAATACATACGCACCCCCAAAAAAGAAGAAAGATCAAGCAATTTATTTTCAGCACTGCACTATCTGTGCATGACAAAATAGAATAGTGTGCTTCCTTTCTTGAGGGGGTGGGGGAATCAAATGACAATCAATGTGGATCTCCTGGAACCCATACTGTCTACAGCTAGCAGCAACAGTAGATGTACGCTCTAGATTTAAAGGCATCTTCAGACTTTTGCATGCACATCAATCTCAAATGTTTCTTAATTGTGGCTGGTTTTTTTTAGCTTGAGGAAACAGTTAATTCTGTTTTTAAAGGCATATTCAGACTTTTACACATATCTTTACAAACTTATCTTGTCATTGGTTTCTGTACATGACAAAACAGTATATATCTATATTCTGCCTTTAAAAAAGGTATATTCAGGCTATCGAAAATAGGTTCTAAGTCTTGTGGTTGGTTTCTGAACATGACAAGTCAGTATACTGGCATATGTAAATCACACTTCACATACATCCTTCTAAACTTATCTTGTGGTGGGTGTTTGGGCATGACAAAGCAGAAATTGTCTTCCCAACATGGACATTCAACAATCAGGATGATTTAGGAATATTTCATCAGAAATCAAGGAGATATCTATCAGATGCCTACAACCTAATGACAATTATCTTTCAATAATCAGGGAGATTGGCTGATGGGATGAATGATGCAGTAATATTGGGCTATTTTCAGGGAGTCTCCTGCAAAATCAGGGAGAATTGGCAGGGAGTCTCCTGCAAAATCAGGGAGAATTGGCAGGGAGTCTCCTGCTAAATCAGGGAGAATTGGCAGGGAATCTCCTGCGAAATCAGGGAGAATTGGCAGGGAGTCTCCTGCGAAAACAGGGAGAATTGGCAGGGAGTCTCCTGCAAAATCAGGGAGAATTGGCAGGGAGTCTCCTGCAAAATCAGGGAGAATTGGGAGCTCTGTGTGTTACCTGTCTTCAGGGGATAAGGCAATCGGATGACAATAAATCAATACCTCATCTGTGAAGATGCAAGATTGCCAAGTCGAAAGCGAGCAGCAACAGTAGTGTATTCCGTCTTTAAAGGCTCAGTCGGCTTATGTAAATAATCTTGACCTTTTCCAAACTCCAATCTATACTGCACATGTTCATACGTGAGTCAAATATTTCAAGCAAGTACAATACAACAGCACTGCATTTTTAAATATTTAACCATGACACATCAATGTTTATATTCAAAGGGAAGATCAAAATATCTTCTAAAATAAATAATGTCTAGATTTTATTTGATCATTTTATAGAAATAGTTTTAATCTTTAAAGGGGTTAAAGCCCCAACAATTATCTGAAATAAACTTTAATCTGAATATCCTGAGATATCTCCACATGAGATGATGAAGTGTTGTCTTTTTGTTAGAACCATAATATTGGCTACTTAAAGGGGAATTCCACCCCAGAAATGTGATGTTTGCTATAAAATGAAGTGAATATGAAGAATCAAGATCGAAAATCTGAGCCAAAACGGTAGAGCAATAAAAAAGTTATGACAGGATGAACTTTGCTCCAATTGTTAGTATCGTTCGCAATTGCTATCGATCGTGACGTCACTTGCGAGCTGCAGCCATTTTGACTTCTACATGGAAATTTTACAAAATTTAAATTTTCTTCATAACAAAGCATATTTATGAGCTTACACATTCCAAAGAGGTTGGCCCATCGATATTCTTCTATGAATTCGTGAAAACAATCAGAGAAAAATTAATTTTTAGCAACGAAAATGAGAAATAAGTGTATTTTCATGTACTAAAGCCATGGCGAGTTGCTCGTCAATGATGTTGCATATGGCGGCAATTTTGAAACGATCGCTCATTACTACATGATGTTCAAATAGGTATAACTCCCGTGTTTCTTGTCCGATTTTGATCAAATTTTCACCAATTATGCCTCTTATTTTGCTTATTCAAATAACGAATGGTTTTATCAGGCCCGGAATACCCCTTTAATTGAATTGTATTCTTAGTGTGCAAAAGCATGGATGTGTCTTTAAAGGGATCTAGTAACTTTGTTGACATGTGCAAAAAGTGACAGTGGTTCATACAATGTATATTGTTGTTATCTGATATGTCCACAGGGTATTGTGTGAAAATTTCAAGTTAAATGGACGTTATATGGCCGAGTAATGAGCAAAAAAGCAAAGTGATATTCACTAATTCATTGCACACACTCTGTACACAGTTTTCGGGGTCCAGTGGATAATTTAACATCTGAACACTTCAATTGTAAATATATTTTTAACGAATGGGAAATTTGAAAAACCAAAACCTGTCCCATGCTTTAATTGTTAATACGAATACAACAAGGTATGAGGGAACCGTAATTGGATTTTGAGTATTTGGACAATGTTACCAAGTCCCTTTAAAGGGGTTAAAGCCCCCCAAAATTATCTGAAATAAACTTTTATCTGAATATCCTGAGATATCTCCCCAGAACTGATCTTAATTCTTAGGGTGCACAACCCTGAATAGACCTTTAATCTGAACATCTGAACATCTCTACATCTATGCACAGTCAGATCCAGTCTGATTTGGAACTGGAAGTTTTGCTTCTACGTTAGAGGTACAATATTGTATATTGAATTGGTTTTAATTCTTAGTGTGCAAAACCCTGAATGGATCTTTAATCTGAGCATCACAACATGTATGCACAGTCAGACATTGATTGAGTGGTGAAGTGCTGCTTCTGTGTTAGAGCTATAAAACTGTCTACTAAATTGTTTTTAATTCTTAGTGTGCAAAACCCTGAATGGATCTTGAATCTGAACATCTCAGCATACTGTATATGCAAAGTCAGAGATGAGTAAGTTCTCAACAATAATAAATAATTTCATCGTAAGAACTGATCTTAATTCTTAGTGTGCAAAACCCTTATAAGATCTTTAATCTGAGCATCTCAACATGTATGCACAGTCAGACTTGAGATGGGAAGTTTTACATCGCTCTGCGGCAGGCATGGAATTCCAATCCACTAATGATGTCTTCCCATTCACAATACCTTTCATGCTCTGCAATCATAAGCATTACTAACTCCATATTATATGCCAAACTATAATACTATCTACTGAAATGTTTCCACTTTTACGGAGGGGGGGGGGGGGGGGGGGGGGGTCATAGTGATCCCTTTTCTGAGTCCTGAGGCCATGTTATACAAACACTTCTTAACTTTGACTATAATGTTGTATTTTGAAGTGACTTCAGAGTTCGAATCTCAGAGTACAACATCCTAAATGGGCTTTTAATCTGAACATCTTAACAACTTATCAGAGATGGTATAGAATGTTAATTTCTGCCTTTTCGTTGTAAATATAATGTTGCACTTGGAAGTAAGTTCAATTCAAAGAGGCCAAAACCTAAATAGGTCTTTAACCATCCCCAAAATGTGAACATGTACTGTGAGACAGCGGGCATCATGGTCATTATACAACTTTTGTTTTCCTTTGAAGTGACTTCGATTCTGGGAGTACAAAGTCCTATCAAAATGGGTATTTAATCTAAACATCTAAACAACTTACTGAAGATATAGATTGGATGGCCACGTTCTGCTTCTCCATTATACAAACTGTTACTATAATGTTGCCTTTGGACGTGACTTCAGTTATATCAGTACAAAATCCTAAATGGGTCTTTAATCATCTCCATTCCATTCCATTTCACTAATGTCTTCCCATTCAGATTATCTTTCTAACTTTAGCTTTATTTTCTTTTAAAGGTACTTCGCACTTCACATGCTCGGGTGCAAAACCCTAAATGGGTCTTTAAAGGGACTTAGTAACATTGTCCAAATCCTCAAAATAAAATTTTAATTCTAGCGGTTCCCTTAAACCTTGTTGTATTCGTATTAACAATAAAATCATTGGACAGGTTTCGGTTTTTCAAATTTCCCTTTCGTTACAAAGATATGTATGATTGAAGTATTCAGATAAGAAAAACTCCGGGCGAGTTTTTCTTCCGTGTACAAAGTGAGTGCAGTGAGTTACTGAATATCACTTTGCATTTTCGCTCATTACTTGGCCATACAATGTCTATTTGACTTGAAATTTTCACACAATACCCTGTGGACATATGAGATAACAACAATATACATTGCATCAACCATTCATCACTTTTTGCACATGTCAACAAAGTTACTAGATCCCTTTAATAATCTCAAATCATCTCAACATGTACTGTGAGGCAGCCGGTATGGAATTCCATTCCACTAATGTACATGTATTCCCATTCAGATTATCTTGCAAGCATCCTGATGACTTGAGCAATAGTAACTGTGTCTGTGTGCAGGGTAGGAAATATACGGGGGCTGAGGGTGATTTTGCCCCCTAATTTTCAAAATAGACCCCCTAAAATCAGTAGATAGCCCCTAAAATTACCATAGGGTATTATGTGAAATATTTTTTTATATCCATCAGACTGAAAAAATAGCCCCCTAAAATAAAAATACAATTAATTATTTCCTTGTCTGTGTGTCTGCCGAGCTGATCAAACTGGACCTATGGGAGCTAGAGGCTATAGCACTATATACAGCAACAATCTGTACTGAAATAAATGTGCACAGGCAACAGGCATACAAATACACTGTAGTCCCATATAATATTCATTTCCATGTAAAAAAAGGAAGCTTGAAGCTAATTTAGATGCAAGAAGGGTATACAAGTTTATCTTGCATATACCAATGACTTGAGCAATAGTAAACTGTGTCTATCTGCCTGCCAAGGTGATTAAACTAGTCCTGTGGGAATGGATGACATCCAATTAGATTGAACTATCTGTACTAAAATAAATGTGTACAGGCAATAGGGATAAAAATAATACACTGTAGTCCCATGTACTTATTTCCATGCATGCAATGAAAGAGCAGGGCCTTGCTAGTGGTAGTTGATATTTTGTCTTTTAATGGTCCAAAACCTTAATCTCGTGGCCCTAAACAAAAACAATAACATTACAAAGTACTGTAAACGTTATTTTCGCGCGATTAATATTTCGCGCTGAGTGACGCAAAAACACGTAAGACCCTCATCAAAATGATATTATTAAGTAAATGGAAATGAATATAATTGCATATTCGCGGGATTTAATGTCCGATTTCAACGCGAAATCCGTGAAAATTAAAGCACCGCGAATATTACCACGTTTACAGTAGCACAGAGCTTCTTTTTTTGTTTTGGTAGTTGTACATCTTTTTTGGATCATAAGTTAGATAATTTCTGCTGTTTCCAATAATAAGCCAAAATCAAGAACTGTAAAAATTTCCTGCCTTGCAATCTAGGGCAATAATATCTGCTGTCTGCAAATCTGATCAAACTAGCCCAGTGGGAACGGCCAAGAGCTGATAAACCCTTTCAATAACACACCAAACTATTAAAGGGATCTAGTAACTTTGTTGGCAAGTGCAAAAGGTGATGCGTGGTTAATAAAAAATGGGTATTGGTGTGATCTGATATGTCCAGGGAGTTATGTGTGAAAATTTCAAGTTAATTGGATGTTATTTGGCCGAGAAATTAGTGAAAATACAAAGTGATACTCATTGCACTTACTTTGTACACGACTGAAAAGGTCCAGTAGATAATTTAACATCTGAACACTTCAATCGTAAATATCTTTTTAACGAGAGGGAAATTCGAAAAACCAAAACCTGTCCCATGCTTTTATTGTTAATACGAATAAAACAAGGTACCATGGAACCACTAGAATTCCAATTGGAATTTGAGGATTTGGACAATGTTTCTAAGTCCCTTTAATAATACCCTGGACATTGTACTGATATGGTTAACCTATCCTATGGGATGCATGCAGCGAACAGCTGACTATCAGGATGGTCTTTGCATCGGCTATACCCAGGGAAATTAGAGCTCACTCTTCCCTGGCTACTATACACTGTGCTGCATCACAGTGCTATATCATGGAGTTACTAGATTACTCCTTGACAGTCTGCGCTTGTACAGTACTGTACTGATAACTCATTCGTCATACAGTGTACTGACAGTAGTCCATCTATGCTTGTTCATGTACAGTACAGTACAGTAATACAAGGATGTTATACAAAAAGCCCAAAGAAGAGAGCAAAAAGTTGAAATTTACTTTCAGTTTCGTCATCTACTTTCTTGTAGCTTGATTAAATTATGATACAAGTACTCACTCTTTATGATTGTTAGCACACTGTCGCAGGTTTTGAATCATTAAACCGGATTAATGAGATGTAAACAAACTCTTCTTAGAGTTATTTTGTTTGAAATTATGCAAGTGCAAAGTATTTATGCATCATCAAATCATACATCTACCGAGTATATTTTACTGAGTGAGAGGCAATATGCAAAAAGCTGCATATCATTATCAACTAAAAGCCAACACAAATAGTAAAATTGCAGTCATTGAGACTTATACAAGCTTGGACAACTCTTAGCAAAAATTATTGTTTACTATCTGACCTGGGCCCCATTGCAGAAAGAGATACAATCGATTGTAAGTTACGATTGATCGTAAGTCAGCAAATTTACGCGTTTCAACCAATCAGATTTGCGCATCTAGAACACGTGATCTGACTTACGGTTAATTGCAACTTACAATCAATTGTATCTCTTTCTGCAACAGGGCCCTGGACCCTGGAATCTGATTGGTTGAAACGCGCAAATGATCCGACAATTGTAACTTACAATCGATTGCATCTCTTTCTGCAACGGGGCCAAGATCTTATACAGATATGAACCTCCATTTTCAGAGTAATGTTTAATAACATAACGGAATCCATATGGCTTTGTGACATGTTTGTGAAAAGATCCCATAATTCATTGGTGCCACCACGACAGCTCACACTTCCTGTCATGGTCTATGGTGTTACTAAAGTCTTATTGAGATGTCACACATGTAGTAAATGATCCAAAAATAGAGAACAGGCCTTCAAAATAGAGCACTAATTTGGCAGTAATTGTTCCATAACACTCTGACTAACCCAAGAAGATCTGTCAAGAGCTATCTCCAGACTGTGTCATACTCAAAAGTTCCAAGAAAATCTGTCAGGAGTTGTAATATTTGACTTTGTCAGTTTTAAAACCAGTCTAATAGAGCAGGGAGGGGAGGGGGGCAAGTTCAAGGGAGCAATGCAAGCCAAAAGAGGGGGTCATAACTCATAACAGGCTAGTCAGTTGTCTTCCAGGGGCATAGCTATGAGCGGAGAGCCCCCAAGGTGCCCCACCCCTAAGAAATGGACCAAGGAAATCAGAAAAATCATCTCATCCTAAGATAAATATAACTTTCGGACACCTAATGGTGCTTGTGAAGAACAATTCTGTGCCCCTCTGTTGCCCCCCCCCCCCCCCCCTCCAAACTGGAAAAGTCCTAGCATCGCCAAAAGCACCCCCCCTCCCCCCCCACCCCCCCCCTCCCCCCTCCCCCCCTTAGCTAATCCCCTTTAGTTACCACATACATTTTGTTATTAAACTTTTATTATGGGTTAAATTTTATTCTAAATGACAGCCGACATGATAAAATGAACTTCCTGTGATATTTTTGGATTCCATGCACTGCAATTTACAATGAACCTTCTGGCATTCATTTCCTCTTGAACATTTTGAAGCCGGTTCTAAGTAGTTTGCCAAGTTTTCAGTCTATATCGTATGACTCAATGCTAGAAATTAACTGCCGTTTTCCTTGAAACACATTCGGGTAAATAACATGAATATTTGTCAACTGTTAACTTTTGTTTCCCTTATCCAATTCAGGCAAGTAAAATGAAGTTTTCACAATTTGTTAGTGCCCCGAAACCTAAATCTAGTCGCCCCAAACAAAGACAAAATATCACAAAGTCTGTTTTGGTTGCCCATGTAAGCAAGTAACATTTGGATTCATGACATTTTGGTTGTCGGCAGCTAGTCTTTTCTGGACCCAGGCCAGTCGACAAGAGCTAATTTTGTTCTAAGAATTTCCTGTCATCTCTGCACTATACATGGCAATTAAACTTGAAAGACATTGCAGGTTTGGAGACATGATAATCAGAAAGCAGATTCCCGTTATAAATCCCTACAACGAGCAAAGGATTAAACTATTAGTTGAGTCAGCGAGCTCAAATCTTCTCAGCCTCTACATTCAGGATACAATTACCAGGGTTATATAATTACTATAATGTACCAGAAGCTGACATGATATATCATTCAACAACTCTGACAAATGACAGGGAGGTGGGAGGGGGATTGCTAGTTTCTGCCTCATCCCACCCCCCCCCCCCCCCCCCCCCCTCCCCTCCAAATTTTGTTTTAGAATAAATAAATAAATAAAATGAAATAGTTTGTTTACAGAGTACAAAAAAAAGATATGAGAGGAAATTTTCATTAAAAATCAAGAAATAAAAAGAGTGTGACCCCACCCACATTAATTTGCATGACCCAAAATAATTTATGTCAATGTGTGACATGCAAAACAATGAATCAGAGATCCCAAGATAGAACCAGGGCCATTATTTAGCAAGGTCTGGCAAACTTCCACAAACTTGTCAGTTGTCGCTTTACTGTCATATCATCGTTATCATCAGTAGAAAAAATACAAAACGGCTGGAAGTGATTAACCCCCTAAAATGCTGAAAAGAGCCACCATTAATAAGTATGCCATTCTATGCAAACTATTTTCAAAGAAAAGCTTGAAAAGTCACCATTAAATGTAGATGTGGATGTGGATGTGTGGCAAGATTGGTAGAGCGCGCGCTTTCTGATCATGAGATCCCGAGTTCGAACCCCGCCCACTGCCTTTGTCCTTCAGCAAGACAATTTATCCACAGTTGCTGCTCTCTACCCAGGTGTATAAATGGGTACCATGGTCGGGTGTTAATTAGCCTTTGCGCCATCATCTGTGGCAGCACGGCTAGTATGCTCCCCGGGGAGTTGAGAAAGTATGCAATATCATTGTGTGGGTTTGAAATGTACCTGATGACCATGGGTATTAATATTAATATGCGCGGTAGAATATATATACATAGTTTCCGCGCTCTATAAATGATTTATTATTATTATTATTAAATCAGGGATAACACATTGTATTAACTGCTGACCAGAGTGCTTTAGGATTGGGTATCATACATGGAGATATACATATTTTATATATGCATCAAAAACAAATATGTAAGTGATATCTTATCTTCATCCACATTGGGGTTTGTTTTATCCCTTACAAAAGGACTTGCGATGTACACAATCATTTGTATATACAGGAACGAACAGCAATATAGGACATTTTATCATCAGTAGCAAGTACACGGTAAGGTAAGGAGGACGGTAATGTGACATGATCTTGTCTTTGAGATGTTGTCTCTTAAAGATCATCAAGCATGGGAATGCTACTCCGGTAGGTTGCCATTTTGAACTAGGCGAGTTTGCACGCACTGCGCAACACTAAGCCAATGTGTAGCACGTGCCGTCCACAAGGCGTTCGCAAGTTGGCATCTGATTATCCAATCTGAACTACACTTAAACAAGTCCTTGCAATATGCCCATTCATATTTACAATATATATACTATAGGAAAAAGAACACCTAGCTTAGCAATAAGTGACATCTCATCATCAATGTCTGATCACTCAGAATACATGCAGAAATTAACAAGTATACAGTAATGAGGAAGGGAATGTGAAATCATGTTTTTTCCTTTTAAGGGGTAGTTCAGTTTTGGTATAGAGGGCACTGCACAAAATCATTTTGTTGTGAGGTAATGAAAAACTGAGTGTAAAATTTGAAAGAGCATACAATTTTAATGGCAGAATAAACTTTATTTGATCAAAATCGGTTCAGAAACGGCTGAAATATCAATAAATATATCCGATCGAAATAATTCTGGGGCCCAGATTTATTTGATGATCTAAAAAATAATAATTAAAATGCCTAAACTTTTTCAAAAATGTTAAAAAGAGGTTTTTGAATAGTTGTTGATGATCTCTCTATCTAATCATTATTTCAACAAAACATCACATGCATAATTTTATATTTAAAAAAATGGTTGAAACCAATGCTTTTTTAGAGAGCACCCTCCTGTGTTTTAATGGCTCTTTTTGAATGATAACAGGCTTTTTTTGTAGTCGTTTGTAAATTTCTATACCTTTCGAGCATGGTGGAGTTATAACTATTAGTTTGTAGTGTTATTGTGCAGGTTTTGGTTACTAAAGCTCAGCCTTACCAAAACTGTACTACACCTTTAAACAAAGATTAGAGATATACACAATAATGTAAACAGGAACAAGTAATAAGTGACGTCTCCCTTCAATGTCCTATCCCTCAGAATACACGTAGCAATCTACAAGTACATGTATACAGTGAAGAGGAAGGGTAATGTGACATGATCTTGTCTTGTCCCCCCTAGTAGGCCCCACAGCCAAATCGATGAAATAAACCCAACTTGGCAACAATGTATACATCGGCCGTCAGCCTATATACTACCTACAGGGAGAGAGCACTAGCCTCTTATTGCTTTCAACATAGACCTACCACAATAGGACTTGATATAATATCAGCTCACTGATATAATGAACATGTACAGTGAACTGCTTCAATTCAAATCACAAATCCGAGATCTGTTAAGATCTTTTCATGAAATTTAGCATACCGGTATTTCTATTCAGAACACATACATGTACAAGTATATCAGCCCATCTTGGCAACAGTGTATATTTCAGATGTCGGCCTATATACTACCTACAGTACAGTGCTAGCTAGCTGTCTACACTGTCAGAGACGGAGCATCACCCCTGGCTTGTTGCTTTATATAGGACTTGACTTCATAAGATGAACATACATGTACAGGACATATTACAGTGACTGCTTAAATTCAAATCACAAATCCAAGATCTTTTAAGGTCTTTTAACTCTTAACGTGTGTGTATTGTAACTCGCAAAAAATGCGAGCTTGGCACGTTAGGAGTTAATGGAATTGAGCGCATTTCTATTTAAGACCCATGCAAATAAGCCCATCTTGGCAACAGTTACATCAGACGTCGGCCGCCCTACAGCCTACAGTCTACTGTCTATGGGGGCTATCATCTACCCCTGTTGCTTTGTATAGGACTTGTTTTTATATATTGGATATGTGGTATACATTGCAGCAGGGGAAAATTTAGATTCATTTTCCAGGGTCTACTGTCTGCATGAAAATAGCACTATAAATTTGGTTGTGCATTGAACTCCAGTCTCTATCAGGGTAGAAAATACACGGGGCTGAGGGCGACTTTGCCCCCTAATTTTCCACAAAAAAACCTGAAATGAGTAGGTTGCTCCTAAAATTACCATAGGGTTTTGTGGGAAATATTTTGTGATATTCATCAGATTAAAAAAGTAGCCCCTGAAATAAAAAATTAATTCTTTCCTTGAAATTCACAGGATTCTTTCAAGATATAAGAGGGCTCGTTTTTGGCATTTAGGGGGCTATTCTAAATAATCCTGTATACGGCCCCTGCTCTTCAAGTAAAGACACAAAGAGTTAAACACTTATTTGAATTTCAAATTCAGGAACTTTAATGAAAAATGTTTGGTGTTGTACGGATGGGTCACTTCCTTACTATTGCACCATTATTTGCTCAGAATACATCCAAATTTTGTTACAAACAATTGTAGGTTTTGATTGCAAAATATATTTAAACCTCTTTAAGGATCTGTCATACTATCTATCTGCTTCACATCTAAGTACAGTCAAACCTGTCTTAGCAGCCAACTGTCTATAGCAGCCAACCTGCCTACAGTGGCCACTAAATGTGACCTTACACCACAAAACGACCAATAAGTCGGGAAAACTGGATTGTGCTGATTTTCATTTAACATTAAAATAGAAGTCATTACCTTTAAAGTAGTATATAATTTGTCATATTTGGACTAAGCAAACCCTTTCAAAATGAACGCCAAAGATTTGGAATATGGCTGAAGCATTTTTAAAATAAGGGAGAAACGGGCCGTTTAAAAGATCAGTGTCTATTCAAGCGCTGTGTTAAGATCATATTTATTAGATGAAAAATGATATTTAAACATGATTTCAGACGCTCAAAACTTCACAGGAGGTTAATTAAAATATGCTCATTCAAAAAATACCAAAATCTCAAATCTCATATTTTAAACGAGATTTGACTATTTTAGCTAATAAAAGAGAATCTACCACAGCGACATGACGGTCGTTTTGTGGTGTAAGGTCACAAATCTATTCCCCATCAGAGGAAAACAATGTTATGGAACCTGTCTATATGAGGTCACCTGTCCACAGTGGCCACATTTATTGTTTCCCTTAGGTGGTCACTATACACAGGTTTGACTGTATCTACATCTAGCACTACCATGTAGATAGAATATCACCCAGTGTTGTTGTGTACACAATGTAGAACTTGGCTTCATGAACATGACATTAATAGCTCCCGGGATAGTTCCCATTATGGGTGGGATCGGTGGCCATGTCAAAAAATATCAAATTTCTATAGTTCCTAGATGCTCTTGTTTAGACCTGTATTCATAAACATATATCTTGAACTTAGATCCTACAGTGTATATATATCAAAAGACAAAATATCTGGGCAGAGAAAATGAAAAGGGACATTTACAATTCTCTATTTAACCCCATCACCATTCAAACAAAACTATTGCAAAAGGATGAGTGATAATAACCAAAGCGCCTGCATTTTTAACCCCAAAATATTTATACTGGGGTCTATGCATAGAGACTGCATGTTATACACAAATCATATTATCTTTAATGAGTTAATGGCAATAAATGTAGGGCTCTTAAATTCCAGTCAGTTTCACTTCCCATAGCTAAAATAACAAAATGATAAAGAAAAAACATTGAATAAAGGGCAAATCAGATTCGTATTTTAGATGCGCAGTGCCATCTTGAAAATGCATTGCGCACATTGGAATTGGAAATTGGAAACTGTTATGGCAGCGTGCACAAAACAGTCGACCTCTAGCTCAAAATGGCTATCTACTGTAACTATAGCATCCCAACACATGATAATCATTAAAAACGATTTACTGGCTAATGCAGGCTCATATTACATGCAGTTTCACTTCCAAGATCAAAATATTAAAAGGATCTACATGTAGTAACATTGTCCAAATCCTCAAAATCCAATTGGAATTCAAGCAGTTCTCTCGTACCTTGTTGTATTGTATTAACAATAGAAGCATGGGACAAGTTTGGGTTTTTTTAATTTCCCTTTCGTTAAAAAGATATTTACGATTGAAGTGTTCAAATTTTAAACTATCAACTGGATAGTCATAACTGTGTACAAAGTCGGTGCAATGAGTTAGTGAACATTACTTTGCATTTTTGCTCATTACTCGGCCATATAACGTCAATTTAACTTGAAATTCCACACAATACCCAGTGGACATATCAGATAACAATAATATACATTGTATCAACCATCTTTCACTTTTTGCACAGTATGTCAACAAAGTTACTAGATCCCTTTAAGATGAAAACTATCTGAGAGTGTGCATGTCTAATAAGTACCTAGAAGCCCTGGTTTCCTGAATGAAAGGGGGCCCCAGATCTTTTCCTTGAAGCATTCAAGCTATTAAAGGGACTTAGTAACATTGTCCAAATCCTCAAAATAAAATTCTAATTCTAGCAGTTCCCTTATACCTTGTTGTATTCGTATTAACAATAAAATCACGGGACTGGTTTCGGTTTTGCAAATTTCCCTTTCGTTAAAAAGATATGTATGATTGAAGTTACTAGATCCCTTTAATGCAAGGCTACATGTAGATGCAGACATCAATATGTTATGAAAGCCAAATAACAGTATTGGGAAAGTTACCAAAAGCATCTATATTGGCCAAACTGATTGATCAGTATTGTTGAAATCGTATTAAAAAAGGGCTTGTGTGGTAAAATCTGAATCTTAGTATCGTAAAATAAGATAAATTTTGGTTGAAACTTCCATGCATGCCGATGAAATTGGGCCTTAATTCACTGCCAATTCGCCCCTCTCCGCGGGGCTGGGTATTGGTGGCTATACAATATACAAGCCCGCATGCCATGTATCCATGCGCGTGCATAGCTTTTGCATGCAGCGAGAAAGCGGTTGAATAGAATCTATGGTAAAAAGTTTTTTTTTTAAACATTTTATTGCTCAAATAGTCATTTTCAAAGTAGTTTTTGTCCAAATATTAACATTAACTGATAAGTTATGATATATTCTTTCACATGGTAGGTGATGAATTTGAAAGCATATTTTTCATTATCTGTTTGTGGGGCGTTTCCCAATACTGTTATTTGGCTTTAAGTACCTCATCCAATGACAAATTGCAAGCGTTTCCTGTCTCAATGTTATACATCAACTACATGCACAAATACTAGTTTGAAAGCAAGATCGATTCAGAAAGCAGTCGGGTACAAAATGTGAATTTATGTATTTAAACTGAGATTAATCAATTTACTTTTCCTTTATTTGTACAGATCTACTTGGTAAGGTGAACTTTACATGGCATATTAAAGTACATGTACATTCAGACAATTGTGCATGAACATTTCAGAAGAAAAAAACATTCTCAGTTCCGGGTAAATCATTTGCTTCATGGATAGCATTTTTGAAGTGTTCTGTTGATTGATCACCTGAAAGCGAAACGTACACATTAATCACGCAAGTACCAGTAACAACTGAAAGAAGAAGACAAATCAATAAACGTACAGCTGAGATTTTTGATAATTACCCATAACTGACCTAGAATGTTCGACAAGGATAATAATGTTTTAATTATAATATTTGACCCAATTAGCAGCTGATAACATTTCTGAATTTCCGATATTTTATTCATGTTGTTGCAACTACTGAAATTTACAGAGCTCGGAATATGCATCTGCCCAGGGACCCTGGGCTACTACACTCTTACGCGCACCACTATTTTTCCAATACAACCATTTTTTGTGTGTGTATTACTGTTTAAAGGGTCAGCCACTCAGCCAATTCTATTTTTTGGGGTCACAAACTGTATCAGATCAGGGCCCAATTGCAGAAAGAGATACAATATGTTGTAAGTTACAATTAATTGTAAGCAAGATCATATGTTCTAAATGCGCACATTTTCCAACTTACAATCAATTATAAATTACAATTGATTGTATCTCTTATTCTCTTTCTGCAACAGGGCCCTGTATTCATGTACTTCCCAAATATGGCCACAAAATAATTATACATTTCTAGCCGTAAAAATGAAATATATATAAAATCATAAGATAATTCTGGCAGAATATTTGCCTTGGCATAATTTTGCAAGGAAAGGTTACGAGTGAGAAACCAAAAATAGTTATCCTGGTACACGTATAATAGCTCTGGTAAGGGTCATTATCCAGCAAACAACTTTCCACTTGAGGGTCATTATCCAGCAAACAACTTCCCACTCGTTACTGCTGAAGTACAGTAGAGTATGATAATTCCATAGTTTAAATAATGCTGGTACATGTACATGTACAAAGCTTCTCTCACAAGATCAGATTTTATGGTGAATATATATATTTTTTAATAGCCATGTCCTTAATTGGGAAAGGGTACAATTTATTCCGGTCAAACTGATTGAAATTGTAATGGTATACCATGTCATCCTATATTACAAGATAATACTATAAAGAACCTACAGTTAATTTACTAGCATGACCCGATTAATGATCAAATACACATTTATCCTGTGATACAGCTGTAATGCAGGGAAATGGGCCATTATGATTCTCTTTTGCATACCACCCAAGTTCTTTCTCACTCTAGCTTAATGTGGGTAATATCTAAAGAATATTATGTTAATATTATTAGTATTACTTAAGAATTAGTATCTATTAGTTAGTCACAAGCATAATTCAGACGGCCATTGTAAGTTGATATTTAACTTAAAAACTAAACATATAAATTGATGGACAGATCCTAACATATTAACAGGACTATAGTATAAAACTCCTCTTTTCTGTGATAACATTACAATATAAAACATAACATTACAATATAAAAACATAAATTACAATTTAAAAAAATGATAACATTACAATACAAAAAAAATAACATAACGATACAAAAAAGCATGCAACTATAATAACATTGCATAAACACACACTTTCATTATTGAATATTATTACGACTTTAACATGATACAGCTCCATAGTGTTCGATGTGTTCACATTTATACAAATATAAAGACAAACTTTACATTTATCAATAATAACAAGTTTTACATAAATTGGTAAAGCCTCATTCAAATATCTTTCCTATATAATACTACACGAACAAGGCAAAGAATATTGTAAAGAACTTAAATAGACTGGCATTCTTATACTGGAAAAGAGATTCCTTGAGATACATTGGGCGCAGTATTATCATCCAACGCGTTAGGGTTGAAGATATGAGTTGCACGTTTCATCAAGAAAAAAGTAAAAAGTTGAAGCAGCATTTTCCACGGATGAAAAAAATAAGTGATAATTGCAAATCATAATCCACTTTAATTCATAGAACGTTGCTCACTGCCTAGAATGGACGCGATGTGAAGATGGCGTAATTTGTTGCCATAGCAACCACAATGGACATGGTGTTTGCCATGGTAACCACGCGCTGCATGATAAGACGATAATACGATTAAAAGTGAATTCCTTTCATTATTTTCTTTTATCATTTTCTTGCACGGCTCTTTTTCAATCATAAGTTATAACAGATGCCTGTATCATTTCAACATTGCTAAATGTAACAAACATCATAATTTTCCAATTCAGAACATGATTATAAACGTGGGACTGCTGTGTCCTTCATGCAATGTCACAAGTTTGCCGTTCCATACAACATGAATGTCAATAAAATATCCCCATGCTATCTTCAGTATATATACAAAGTTTCATTCAGCACTCATAAAACACTTCCTTATCTAGGTTAAATAGGAATATGTGTATAAAACAAGGAGACTTGTGAGGTCCGCTCACCCGGAATCAACTCCACAGTTTTGAAAGTCATCAGGATAAAAAAAGAAGATGGTGGCATCGCTTATTAAAATGCTTATCTACCGACAAACAAAATGCCGCTAGCTATCTGGGTCACATATAGAACAACATATTCAACTCTCCTCCTCCTGCACATACAAACCCTTGCTTGCTCTCTTGTGTATCCCTATCAAAACTTGCATCAACTTGCGAATGAGATGTAAAAGATGCGGTTACCATGGTAATGGATGCAGCTGGTTCCTGAAGAGGGGGGCCGGCCGACTTGAATTATCCAAGAGTGATGTCATAAGTAGAGCAAGATGAGATGAGATAACAAGCCGATAGTGCTCTCAGCAAGAGGGTCGGAAGCAGATGTCATCAGCGAGTAACCATAGCACTGGTTCCCATGACAACAATGCGGATGACTCCTGATATGTAGTGCGGCATTAAGCATGTTTTGATGTGCAGAGAAGGATGACCAGGAGAAAACAAGCCAATTTGACTTTCCCGAGTCCTGATAATATTTTGGAAGCATACTTTGTTGGCGCAGATGTCATCAGAACATAACCATGGCAATTGTAACCAAGGCCAACGGATGCAAGTTGCTCCTGAAGATGGGACTTGTCGATTTAAATCAAGCTTGTTGTCATATGCCGAACAGGATGAGAAGGAAACAAGCTGATACCACTCTCAGTAGGATACTTGGTGGCATACTGTGTCAGTGCAGATGTCATCGGTGGGTAACCATAGCAACTGTAACTATGGGAACAGGTACAGATGGTTCCTGGGGAGAGGTCCAGTTGACTTGCATCCATTAAACATGTTTTGATAAGCCGAGCAGGATGACCAGCAGAAACAAGCAGATAATTGTAGATGGCATGGAAGCGAACTGTACGGTGGTGTCATCATCAAATAACCATGGCAACCATTACCCAGCTCAACTGGTAAGCTTTGAGGATGGCTACTTAAAATGGTTATGGCCCAGCTTACATCAATTGTGAAGATTAGGGTCAGAGTACAGAGTAAAAGCAATTGAAGAAGACATGGAAGCATACTTCATGTGTCTTTAGTGGGTATCCGCGGTACGCTGCAAGCTTGGAGGACGATATCTTGGTAACCATGGTAATAAGGATGCTGCAAGGATGGCATCCCTAAGACTAGCTTGTGTTCGATGTGAATGACTCGGGATAAGAAGCAAGCAGACATTTGTAGGAGTCTTGGAAGCATAATATCTCTATGCAAACTTGACGTCCTCTGTGAACAGTGAGTATCCATTGCTAGCTGCATGCTCGGAGGACGATATCTCGGTGACCATGGCAACTGGGGTGGAGGATGGCATCTGGAATCCTGGATGGCTTTGCTGGCTGGAGATGGGTGGGTGAGGCTCCTCTGGAAGACTGTGCATGGAGAACAACAAGAAATTAAAGAGGACGATTAGTTTTAAAAAGATGATAAATGAAAAAGATGAGTGCAATGCAGAATTTGCTACTGTGTAAAAATCACAATTTGTTGAAAAGGGGACTACAAATACAATTAGATAATTCACTTCATATGCTTTTTGACTGTTGTATTCTATACATATCAATAAATAATGCCTCACTGGCCACTTCTTGGTTGGAGGAATAACAATTTTTCTTTCCAAAACAAATACTCGTTGACCTAACATACATGTTGTGATAATGTAAGTTGGAGCATGTAGTGCAAAAGAGGAAATATACAAAAATATATGGGATGGGGCAACTTTTTAAGAGTTTCATTGCATTGAATTTAAACAAATAAAGTCTAATGTGGATAATACATTTGCACAATCATATTTGGCTTTTCTGTCATCTGTGATTTGTTAGAATACGGATATGAACAGCCCGGAGCCATATGAATTCCTTCCACTGCTCTGCCAGCCCCTCACAGCATGTAATGAATGCAAGATATTCAACAGTAGGACTCCAACAGGTCGCAGGCGTGGGATTTTTTTTTTTTTTTAACAAATAAATGATATTTAAAATCTTGAATGGCACACAACATATATACTGTTAAACCGTATCAATTAGTGATCTAGTAAAACAACCAAACCCACTTGTAAAATGGATGTTGCTATCCATAGGCAAAGCTCTTTATCTTCTTTCATGTTTTACCTTGAGCATACAGGTATTCTCCCTATCTCCAGCCCTACCATGGATCCTCCCCGTTCTTACAAACATTCGGGGGACTCGTTTGAGTCCTGTTCCATATTCTGAATAATGTCTCATAAAGGCATATTTTGAGGGTAAATATGCTCCATTACTCCAGAATGCTTTTGCTGGTGTTCTGGTGCACTTCACAGCATGGTCTGAATGCAATGAGCATAGCAGGTTTGGGATAGGATCAAACAGGTCATACAGCAGTCTAAACACCATCCATATAGCACCCTGGGAGCTGCATGGGAACTGGCAAATTGTTTAAAGGGATCTAGTAACTTTGTTGACAGGTGCAAAAAGTGATGAATGGTTGGTGCAATGTATATTGTTGTTATCTCATATGTCCACAGGGTATTGTGTGAAAATTTCAAGTCAAATGGACATTGTATGGCCAAGTAATGAGCGAAAATGCAAAGTGATATTCAGTAACTCAGCTAGCCTATATAGCTGCACTCACTTTGTACACGGAAGAAAAACTCGCCCGGAGTTTTTCTTATCTGAATACTTCAATCATACATATCTTTGTAACGAAAGGGAAATTTGAAAAACCGAAACCTGTCCCATGATTTTATTGTTAATACGAATACAACAAGGTATAAGGGAACCGCTAGATTAAAAATTTTATTTTGAGGATTTGGACAATGTTACTAAGTCCCTTTAAGGAAATGTTTATTCACTTGGTCCACATCCATTTGGTCTATACATCCATAACCATTTGGTGATTTTGGTATATACATTTCTTTTAGTCATCTCAGTTGGTCAACATCCCATTTGGTCTATGATGCCTAAATCTTCCATTCCTCCAAGCCCAACTCCTACCGGTCAGGCGCACCGATTCGTTCTGAAAACACAATGCATTGGGGGGCAGAGCTTTGTTCACAAACAAAGCTCGCCCCCCAATGCATTGTGTTTTCCGAACGAATAGGCGCCTCTGCATACAGTGACCCCCACCCTATATCTAACCCTAACCCTAACCCTAATCCTAATCCTAATCTTCTTTCAGCAGAAAAGCCAAGAGTCACATGTCTACATGTAGTTCAGGGAGGTATTAAACAGCAGCCAATGATGTGGTTATGAAATACCTGGAATCACAATGTGGAATTGGAAAGATCTGTCATTTTTTTCAGCGAGCCTTCTAGAGTTACTAGATCCCTTTAATTTTAGAAATTGTCAAAATTGTCCACATGTGAAAAGATATGTCATATTTCAAGAAGCAGAATCAGAGAAGCTTGGTCACTATTACTATCTATTGACTGCCAAGTAATGTGATAGGGGGGTGGGGGGGCACTCAAATTATTTTTTGACGGGGGTGTGCCGCACAGAACTCTGAAATGGGGGTCTTAAGAGCTGACTACAAGCAAACAAATATAGGATCTTTGGAGCTACAAAAACCATGAAACGGGAGTTAAGGGGTCTAAGGAGCAGACTAAAACTACAAAATACATAGAATTGGAGTTACCAAAGACCTACGGAAACCTTCAAAAAGGCTCAAATGGTGGTCCCAGGAGCTGACTAGAACTAGAAGAAGAATAATGGACTTGGCGCTACTCAACTACCTAGCCAAGTCATTCCGGGGGTCTATGGAGTGGCAATTTTTGAAAATCTGTTATCTTTAGAACGGCAATCAGGTGTGAAAATGGGGTTCTTTAATTTAAGCTGCACATACCCGTCTTACATTATACATGAGTGCCCCCCCCCCCCCCCCCCCCCAAGTGATTTTCCTCTTTCAGACATCACTATCTGTTTGGAATATGATTATTTTGTTAGTACAGAGATAAAGACACCACTTGAGGCAAGATAGGGACTCAACATACTCTGTGTGTAGTACATGTATGTACAGTTCATGTGAAGTTCAATGTTACAATCTTGGATCCTACTTTGAAGTATCGGGGTCCAAGGTACAGTGATTCTAAATTGGTCCTTATCTGAAACATGGTATTTATTATCTTGATCAAGTGCATCTTTAAATAGACCTTCGTGTACATATAATTAGTCTTAGACAATTGTTCATCTGGGCCCTGTAAAACGATTGCAGCTGTTGTAAGTGTCCGACTATTGTAACTATTAGGTCATCAGCCAATCAGCATGGAGCATTGCAGCTGTTGCCATGGTAGTTACAATAATTGGACCCTTACAGCAATTGCAAATGTTTTATGAAACAGGCTATATATAGCTACTGATCAGTGTCTGGCAATGATTGTCCTTTACACTCAGGGTTTTACACTAGCACTTGCAAGATGGTCCAGCGTCCAGGGCCAGTAAAAAAACTCATATTGGACCAGTAGAATTTCACAAAGTCAAATTTCAGTGTCCTGATCAGGCAACTGACTGACAATGAGGAATTATTAACTTGAGAAATGAGAAGTCAAGGTTGAAGTTACATAATTACATACTTTTTAGGAGCAAATGACTCTAAACCACTTTTCTATCATATACCAAACTGTCATACATTATATAACTAACTTAACATCATAGATCCATTTTCATTAATAGAAAACAAGGTTATTATTTTTATATTTTGTCAACATGATTCAAATTAAGTTCAAGGCCTCTATTTTCCCCATAAGTATAGCCTACCACTATCATGATTTACTTTTAGTCTTGAATATTATGGAGATACTCAGAATTTAATTAGTACTTTCGGGGAAAATTGTAAATAAATAACTTCATGAAATTCTACTGCTGGTACTCTACAATCATCTCAAGTCCCTGGGTATTTTGTTTGTATCTGTACTGGGGCAACTCCACGAAAAATGTTACCCGAGGATGGAAAAATGAAACTCATGGGACAGCCTTGTTAACTACTGGATAGTAATGAGGAAGGACCATATTTTGATGACTAAAGGAAAAAAGTTTGAAATTCAATGCAGAATATTTTTTTTTTTGGCCATTGAAGTTGGGACAAAAATTATATGTATTACCCCTAAAATGATGAAATTTGCATCCGTTGTTTGTGAAATAAAATGTTAAAATATGGATCACTTCAGAACAATAATTCTACTTCTAATATCTTGTTTATGTTTTGTTTTAACATCATAGAAAAGGAAATTGTGTAAAAATCTTTACTTTTTTAAAACTGTTATTGGATAAAATCTTGATTCTTACAACATTGATGTGTAATGTCCGTGACGTTTTAGATATAAAAGTTTTTGTAGAAGCAGAAGTCCTAATTCAATTTAATTTAAAATTAATTTGCAAAGCTAGAATGTGATATCATAACTTATATCAAGAGCATTTACTAAAATATTTGATGGTTTGTCCAGAATGGCGTCACGGACATTACGTTACGGCTGCGTCACGGACATTACATACACAGTGAAAAGTATAAAAAAGCAGAGCTAAACATTTTCAAGCATTATTTTCTTATGTAAATCTCTTATTTTAGCCAAGAAATAAGATAATCCCAAGTAACAGGGGGACTACTACCTTCCTAGTACAAGTTTTTAAAAATTGTATCGTTAATCAGATAGTGAACTTTGAGTCAGTACTCTGAACTATTTATAAAACTAAATTCCTTGCTCAATTTGAACATGCATGTCTCAATAATCAATAAATACTTGACTATAACTTACTGGGAGGAGAAATAGATGGTTAAATCTCATATAGTATGATCAAATTGCAAAAATTATACTCTTAGTCCATGATTTTCCATGTGTTATGCACATGATGTTCACAACTTTTTTTATATTTTACATTTTTTTTGCACAAAACAGCATTGTACCTCATCAAAAATGTATAATATTGTTTAAAATAGTTGAACATTTGGGTTACTGCACATTCTTTTGAAAAATTTCAATAATTTTGGACAAAATTATTGCTATTTTTAAAATAATTTTTTGCTAATTAAAAACAAAACTGAAATATAATGTTTTCCCTCAAAACTGTTTGATTACATATCAAATGTACAATTAAAAAAGTTTCATGCACAATGGAGCATTTTTTGCGGGTTATTTCCGAGTATAGAGAAAGTGGACAAAAGTGTAATGTCCGTGACGCTAAAAATGTAATGTCCGTGACGCAACGTTCTGTTGTCTAGATCACATATGCCTGGCCCGTTTCGCAAAAAACCACTTGGATTCAATTCATCATTGCCTTGTCTATAATTTAGTACCTAAATCACCTTTGTGAGGTCTAAGTACTCACAGACTTTTGCAAAGATGTATATGGATGCAAAAAGTCATGTCCAAAACATGTAATGTCCGTGACGGCGCACATTTTGCAGAATTACTCAGTAACGAATAGGATAAATGTTCTGAAACTTTTTTTGAATACTTAACCAGGCTATTGATTTGTAATCAAAATAAAAGTTAGACATTAGTTACAGGTATGAATTAGTAGTGGCATTGGAAAGTCATGAAAATTCTCTGATTTGTAATGTCCGTGACGCTGGAGTTGCCCACTGATATTCAAATAGTGTCATTACTATATTGTATGATGCGAGTCATTTCAAATAATCAGAAAGTCCTTCAGCCTGGTGAGTAGGCTAGCGACCACTCTTTTTCAATTTGTATAGAGAATGTCATCTGGGACAAGGATAAGAAATGTGCTTTGCAAACAATTTTCTTTTTTAGTATTAACTCATATTTTAAATTTGCATAGGAAATACTTTGGCTTCAGCTTAAAGTGGGGGTAAGAAAGCTGTGAATCTATGTCAGTCATGCATTTTGAAACATTTTCTGGGAATATATGAATCTTAATTTTAAATCCCAAGTACTTGTAATTCAATCAGCCTCATGAGAAGACTAGTGACCTTCCAACTCCTGTACAACGTTCATAAGGGATGTCAGCTGAGGGCAAGGTCATTATGAAATGTGCTTTGCTCACAATTTTGATTTTGTTTTTTACATTTTATTTTTAAATGTGATTACTACTCTAAAGATGTGTATTGGAAAACCTCTCTTTCATAATGGGGAAAACTGAGATGTGAAGCTGCATTAATTTATAGCATTTTGAAGGTTTTCTGCCAATAAATGGTAAATCACCTCATTCATTCAGCCTGGTAATATCTTTTTAACGAAGGGAAATTTGAAAAACCAAAACCTGTCCCATGCTTTTTTGTTAAAGGGACTTAGTAACATTGTCCAAATCCTCAAAATAAAATTTTAATTCTAGCGGTTCCCTTATACCTTGTTGTATTCGTATTAACAATAAAATCATGGGACAGGTTTCGGTTTTTCAAATTTCCCTTTCGTTACAAAGATATGTACGATCAAAGTATTCAGATAAGAAAAACTCCGGGCGAGTTTTTCATCCCTGTACAAAGTGAATGCAGTGAGTTAGTGAATATCACCCAATATCACTTTGCATTTTCGCTCATTACTTGGCCATGCAATGTCCATTTGACTTGAAATTTTCACACAATACCCTGTGGACATATGAGATAACAACACTATACATTGCATCAACCATTCATCACTTTTTGCACATTTCAACAAAGTTACTAGATCCCTTTAATATGAACACAACAAGGTATGAGAGAACCGATAGAATTCCAATTGGATTTTGAGGATTTGGACAATGTTACTAAGTCCCTTTAAGTTAATGACTCCAAAAAAAGATTGCATCCAAGAATCAAAGAGCGATGTTATTTACATCAAGCATTGAAGTATAACGGAAACAAGGCAAGGAACAACCACATTCATAAAATACCCATCTCAAACATAACCTTGGAAGAGCTTCCCGAAGAAGGAAGATCATTGCATTTACGTAATTAATATGATTGGAGCAGAAATCATCCAGACAACTTCTAATAAGAAATACCATAAGATGTAAAAGTGCATGTAATTTCATCATCTTAAATCAAAAGATTTGCAGCATTTACTAGTAGAGTGAAGAATGACCCTGACAATTATAATATTACATATTTGCATCAGAATCATAAGAAAAATAAAAAATGCACTCAAGACAGAGATCGCCTGACTTTAGTGGAGCAGAAATAATCACACAGAAAGTCACAACAGCAGATGCAGGAGAATCAAGAGATTGAGTTATTTCAATGTCATACACATTAGCATCAGAAATGTAAGAACAAATATGCGTAAGACAGAGATATTCAAACTTTAGTGGAGCAGACACAGTCTGAGAAAAAAGCAGAGAAAATTCATCATATTATATGAGAGTCAAGGTCTCAAAGAAGAAAAACACAGCCCAGAGTCAAGACAGCGATAGGACAGAGATAACGACAGGGAACGTCACACAGTAAAGAAAATAGAAATCAAGAGATCTTGTTATTTCAACATCAAATACTGCAAGCTGGAAACCACCATAGAAATGATCATATTTGCATTGAAAATGTAAGATAAATAGTTAAATACACTCAATAATCAAGAAAGCGATCTTTCCACTAAAGTGGAGCGGGTATACTATGACAGCCAATATTGTCAAATGGCTAACAATGCAATGTTTGAGTCAAAAGATGTTTTTATTTCAACATCAAAGACTGCTTCCTGGAAAATTACATAGAAATGTATTACTATTTGCACCAGAAACATAGTAAAAATACACTTAAGATTCAAGGCAGCGATCTTCCAACATTAGTGGATTGGAAACGATGAGAGCCAATGTTGAAGGCAGAGAAATATAGAAAAGGAGAAACAAGAGATCATGTTATTTCAACATCAAATACTGCTAGCTGGAAACCGCCATAGAAAATTATTAAATTTGCATCAGAAACGTAGGATAAATGTGGAACGGAAATAAATAAAACCAAAGAAACAAACCAAAGCAAATAAGATGAAAGAGATCTTGATATTTGACACAAAATACTGCGAGCTGGAAACTTTTATAGAAATTAAATACTATTTGCATCAGAAACGTAGGAAAAATAAACTCAAGATTCAAGGCAGCGATCTTCCGTTTTAAGTGGAGTGTAAATAATGACTTTGAATGTAACATGGCTGAGAAAACAAGATTCAAGTGAACGTTTTTTTCAATATAAATACAACCAACAACTAGCTGGAAACCACCAAAGAAGTTATTACTATTTGCATGAGAAACGTAAGAAAAATACACTCAAGAATCAAGATAGCAATCTTCCGACTAAAGTGGAGCGTAATTAATGGCGGCGAATGTCACACGACAGATGAAATGTAGAAGTGATAGATTGCTGGACTAGAAATGAAAACTCATTCAAGCAAAAGCTGCCAACGAGGAGAAGGGTGACCAGGCGGTATCTAAATTTCCTGGAAGCGCTAATGGAATATAAATGAAATGGGTCACATTCATGGAAATGAAGGAATGTTCTATTTATTCTAAAGACTAAAGAAAAGCATGGAGGGGAAAAAAGAAGGTACTCAACAAAGGCAGGGCTCAACACTAGCCCTTGCCCTATTGCCCAGGGCAAGTTAAAATTGATGTAGGGCAAGTAAAATTTCATAAATGGCCTAGTTTGGTTGCCCGATCAGGTAATTAAATACTATGAGAGAATAATGCAAGTCCTTAAAGTGTAAATCTCATCTAGAAGTAAGCAGGCAAGTACATTTTCTGAACGGACAAGTAATATGTGAAAAGTTATGATTTCACTTGCCCAAACAGGCTAGTAAGGAAGGAGGCTTGTCAAGCCTACATTTTGATGCAATCTAGCTGCCTGCATGTGTTGTAATATTTTGACAGTGAAACAACGATTTCTTGCATCGATTAATTTTCTAGAGTGTGACATTCATCGTCATTATTCTGCCCCACTTACGATCCGCTTAAGTTGTTCTACTTAAATCTGACAATGGAAATATTTGAGCTACTTTTCACTTCAGAAGTTGCTGTGTCACTAAAACAAACACGAGTAAAAGTGTTTGTAGAACATTGTGCTGACTTAGTTTAATACAATCTATGTTTTTAGGTTAAATTTGTTTTTACAGGTAGTTCCCTATTAAACAAAGATTTAATTCCTGTTGAAGGCCAATTCTGCCCTAGAGCCACAAGTTATATTGATGCCGGAAAGAGAAAGTAATCACAAAATTAACATGTCCAAATAATAGAAATAGAAATTAATTTGAATTGAAGAGCATTAATGTATTTAAGGTTCATGTATACTTCCTAAACCACTCAACCTCCTTAAAAAATCTGCGTAAGGCCACATCCACCCTAAAGCTACTATACATGTACACGTAAATGTACACAAAAGCCGGAAGGAGAACTACAAGTGCACTGTATTCTGTATTCTATAACATTTAGTCCAACAAATAATGGAAATAAATGAGAAACATACACAAATACAATTGCACAAACTGAAACACAAATACTGGTATATATATACAATGAGAACAACCTTGAATGCTGAACAAACACATCAGACCTTTCCCTTTCAACTTGAGACACATGAGACCACCCAGTCATACCCTGATACCCTTGTTTTGATCTGGAGAAACCAGACTATAAAAGTTTATTGACCGTTTAGTGGCAGATAACCTGAATTGAACTACCTATCCAGAATTATCGCCCATAGCCACAACCATGCTCTCTTTATTTAGAACGTGTGATAAGTGCATACCATACATAATCTACCCACCAGTGAAATTATCAGGATGTATTGTGTGATATATACTCTACATGACTTGTATTGTAAACTTGTACACATACATGAACGCTATTCAAGTACATTGTGTAGGTTCAATTTAGTTTAGTCTAGTTCAACTTCGGGTCAATCGAATGGAACAATGCAGCTAATCACATGGGAGTTAAAAACTAGAACACCCATAAAATATACAAATCGTACATTGCAAATTGTAAAGATTACTTCTTAGATAGTGTACAATGCAAATTTGGTTAAAATACGAGTACATTTGATGACAAAAAACTTTCAAAATCGTTTATCTTATTTGATTAAATAAGTTTGATTTAAAGTGCCTACTGTTTTATATTGGTGAGGGCGTTGTCACATATCACCAGATAGCGTTAACGGATGCCAGACGGAAAGAAAATGTGTGGGGAAAAAAATGATCTGGTGGTGAAAGTTGTCTCCATTGCTGCATGCACAAAACTTTCCGCCTAATAAAACAAGAGGCATTGCCTGACAAGGAACGCATTCGCCGAACAAGAAATACCGGTGGGCAAGAAACACATACAAATGGAGAAGAACGGTTTGAAAATTTTGCTCTCCGTCGGTCGTCCGTTAACGCTAACTAGTGATATCTGACAAGGGCTTGATCAAGAACCTACAGCAATATTCAAAGCCCTTCCTATCCCACTGTCTCATTAGTCTAGTGGTCATGAGGTGTGTCTAGCAATCAGGAGATTGTGGGTTCATAAGTGCAATCCCCACCCGAGTCTCCAGAGAATCAAACCCAGAATACATACTTCTTTATACCATACAAAGGTCTTCTTACCAATCATTTACCCAAACAAATTTAAACACTTGTAACTTACAATTTTAAACAGTGTAGTTACTGAACAAAAACATGCTGTATGACGTTTACATGAGGGGCCATCTACAAAGTACATACTCAATTTTTTGTCAGAAATTGACCCCCCCTCCTCCTCCCCCCCCCCCCCCCCCCTGTACGCACTTTTTTGCATGTGGTTGAATACAGCGTACGCATCAGCGTGAACCCCCCCCCCCCCCCCCCTCTTGTGCGTGTCGTACTTTGTAGATGGCCCCTGACTCAGATGAACTTGCATTAATTGTTTTTCTTTATTATGTGTTTTAATTGCTTTACATATATGATACATGTATGTACCATAATAACGTTAAATATTGCTGGTCAGAAGATTATAAATTGGTAGTATGTTACAAAATATCATAATGAGTAATCTGTGGACCCTCACTATTTTAGATTAGTAGAATACTTAAATTCATAAGGGTATCAATTGGAAAACATTTTACAGCATGATATCACCAATTTCAACCAGTACATGAATAAAAACGATACTGGTACAAACACATTTTATCACCAATTTAAAACTATAAGGTAAATGGAAAAGGTACTGGTATAAACACATTTATTGTTTTATACTGAATGAATCATTGTAACAATTAAGTACATAGTAACAATGATACCACACATTTAATCTAATAACTTTGTATGAATCAGTCCAGGTCACTAGCAATTTATATCTAGAAGAAGGAAACCACTTTCTTTCTTGAATTTCCACTAAGTTAAGATATTTAAAGGGGACCACCAGGTAAAGAACAACAAATAACTACATGTTTTGGTTCCGTTTTGTGATATCAAATAGATACCCAACATTTTGCAAAGGGTTGTGTAATTCATAAACAATGCAATTAATTACCACCAGTTACGGAACCAGTATTATTTCATGGTTCCGTACGTGACATACATTTGCGAGTGCGCCAATTTTATTCGCGGGAGCGTTTGGAGACAATAGAATCCCGGACGATTCGTTCGCTCTGGAAGGTAGTCTTCGTACATCCAGACCCATGACCGCATGCTTTAGGCTGGTGATGCGTTTTCCAATTACATGTTCTTTTTTTTCTGAAACATGTTTTTCTGATCTTGTTGATGGAATGGACTACTAAAGATGTTACCTTTCATTTATAAGAATATTATTTTTGGGTGGTGGTACCCTTTAATGTCATTTCATTTGAAAACAGGTGTGAACAAACCTAAATGGCAACGAGTCAACAAATAAATAAATAAATATGACATTCATTATTTCATTCTTCATGAAACTTTCACACATCACTCAGTGGATAAGACTATCGTTATACACAAGTTTTGCATGTGGTGACATAGTAATTTTCAAGATCTTTTCAAATTTGCATTATTACATTATTATAGAGCTATATAGGTGATTTAATTTGAAAATGCTATTGTGATGCTATGGTATGGAAAATGCTATGGAAAATTAAATTGTTCAAGAAATTCCTCAATTCCTTCAAAATACAGTTCTACAGAGTCATTGTATTAGAAAAGCTACAGATTTGCTTGTTATTAACTAAGCGCAGTGTATACAAGTACACAATTTGAAATTCTGAGAAAGCTGTAGGAAGTAACGTAGTTAGTCATTCTTTTCAATCAACAACTGCATTGTGACCTAGAAAGCCATGAGAATGTCCAGTGAAAACAAACAGGGAAAATTGGTTGATATTGTTTTTGTTTTCTTTTCACCTACAGTGGCTACATTTCAAGCATGCCTACATTAAAGTGATTGACTTACATTCGCAAAATCTACACAACTGATTTATTAAAGGGGTAGTTTAGTTTTGGTAAGGCTGAACTTTAGTAGCCAAAACCTGCACAGTTACATTATAAACTAATAGTAATAACTCCACCATTCTCGAAAGATATACAAAATTACAAACGACTAAGTAAAAAGCCTGTTATCATTCAAAAAGAGCCATTAAAACACAAGAGGGCGCTTTTTAAAAAGGCATTGTTTTCCACCATTTTTCATACAAAATTATGCATGTGATGTTTTATTGATATAATGATTAAATAGCGAGTTCATCAACAACTATTTTAAAAACGCTTTTGAAAATGTTTGAAAAAGTGCAAGCATTTTTTTATTTTTTTCTAAAAATCATCTAATTATTTGGGCCCCAAATAATTATAAGATCAGATATATTTATTGATATTTCAGCCGTTTCTGGGTCGATTTTGACCAAATAAAGTTTATTCTGCCATTAAAATTGTATGTTCTCTCAAATTCGACACTCAGTTTTGCATTACCTCACAAAAAAATTGTGATGTGCAGCGCCCTCTCTACCAAAACTAAACTACCCCTTTAAGTATGTAGAGTACTAGAGTAGAGTTCATCAACACTACTTGCGATTCTGAGAAAGCTGTAGGAAGTAATAGTCATTCTATTCAATCAGCAGTGCTCGGACCTTTGTTTGGAACTGCATTGTGTTACCTGTGAAGCCATGAGAATGTCTATTAAAAATGAAACAGAAAGATTTTCAATTGTATTTTCACTTTCAGGGGCTACTTTCCCAGTTTGCTTTTTGTGCAATCTTATGAGCCTTGCCCAAGATGCATATTACACACTGGCTCAGTGTTATGCAGTGCACACAAACAAGCCTGGTTCAAATGGCAAACCCTGGCAGAGGTGTAGCTATTGGGGGGTAGGGGACTCAATAACATGGATCCTCTTGAAGTTGAATCATTTTCAAACTCCTTTGAGCAGGCATTTCAGGGGCAGGGGAAGGGGAGTGGAAGGGAGAGGGTAGGAGGAGGAGTAAGGGGGAAAGGGGGGAATTACACTGATCCCCAGTCTATTTCCTTTGACTGGAGTAATTTACAATTTTCAAGAGACAGAGAAATTGCCACCCCACCGCAACCCAGCTTATATTTGCTTGGTGCTCACAACCGAATAATAATAGCTTGGGTGTTAATCCCATCCCTGACCTTAGCACTGGCAATGAAAACACCGGAGTCAAATGTCAATGTTATGAGGGGTGAATAATGAAAAATACTTGTGCATGTAGAACTTACAGTGGAGTCTCGTTAAAATGAGATGCTGGGATCATGATTACATTGTTATATTATATCACATATCTTGTTATATTGAGGAAAAACAATGACTATAAAGAGCTGGGACCAGCAAAATTACCTTCTTTAGAAGGTTTTTGTTGTAAAAAAAGCTTTTTATATTTTTTATAATGAGGTTCCTCTATAGAAAGTAATTGAAATTGAGTTGAAATTAGAGCATGCATATATGTACATGTAAGGTTTTGATCGATTGTGAAAATGAAAATCTATTTGCAGAATTATATTTACAGCATGAACACCATTATTATTTACTGGCATTAATCAAAGCTACAATGGAGCAAAATATTTCTTTCTGGAATAATACCCTCGCTAAGTGGATTTATGTAACTTATACCTCACATGACTGAAAATTAATTATTGAAGTTACAGAATAATAGTACAGTGAGATTTGTATTGAGGAAACCATGCTAACTGTAACGTAACGACCTAGAGCGATAAAATAAGCCAAAAATATCCCAATGGCTGAAATAAAACCCTGGGTGTAAGTTCAGTCTGTGACCTTAGCTCTGTCAATGAAAACACCAGAGTCAAATGTCATTGTTATGAGGGGGTAAATTATGGAAACTACAGAACTACTTGCAGTATAAAGTTATTGAAATGGAGTTGAAATAAAGAGCGTACAATATGTAAGGTTCTGATAGAGTGTGGATATCCATTTGCATAATTATATTCACAGTATATTTACAGGCAATAAATCAGAACTATGATGTAACAAAGCAAAAATAATTCCTTCTAGATTAGTAATTTAGTACCATACCATGGCTACGTAGCCAGCCATAATACCTCATATATCATTATGACCTTGAATTACAGTAATTTGAAGTTACAGAATTACATCGTAATGGAATACCTAGAGTAATAAAATAAGTCAAAAATACCCTAATGGCAGAAATAAAAACCCTGGGTGTTAATACATTATGCAGCCTTAGCGCAAACAATGAAAAATTGAGTCAAAAGTCAATGTTATGAGTACTAGTGCTAAAGTAAGTGCATGAACATGTATATCGTAAGCTTTTGATCGGTTGGGAAATTGAAAAGCCATCAATACAATTGCAGAACTGGGAGTGTGGTTTAGCCATTCCAGGGCTTCAGCGGGGGAAGGTCAATATGAAGGTGGTTTGATTTGGTGTGCAGGTTGATTGAAAATGAGACAGGAGAAAGGAAATGAAAGGAATTACACACAGAGTCCTGTAATAGGGAAAATACACAAGGGCTCATGGCATTTTATCCAAAAGAGCCCCCTAAATGTGTGTATAGTTCAATGCAAACAAATGTTAGAGTGTTGGTAAGTATATGTGTGTAGCCCAAAACTTTAATCTGGTAGCCCCTCCTCCCCCCCCCCCCCCCCCCCCCCCAACAAAAAAAGGGAAAAAAGGAAGGTTGGTTGCCCATTAACAAATGTATAATTAATTACACAAAAACAAAATAGTTGATGTCCCCACCCTAGCAGGCAAGTGGTTAAATATTAAGGCTGGAATTCAATCAATATTGTAGAACAAGAAAAATATGTTTTCCTTTTTAAAAGATTGGTAGCCATGAGAGAAAATTCAATCTTACATAAACATTGACATGGTCTGTAATATATGAGAGAAATCAAACCAACCTGAACAAACACAATGTCAGATAATAATAATAATAATAATAATAATAATACAATCATGATAACACAGGTTTCTTATAGATGTAGATCCCATTCATGTATACAGTGTATACACTTGTGTCTTGTAATCAGAATGGCTCTCCATATTGTCGGACCTGAGAGACAGAAGGGCGCTAAGTCACTTGTGTCTTGTAATCAGAATGGCTCGTCCATATTGTCGGACCTGAGAGACAGAAGGGCGCTAAGTCACTTGTGTCTTGTAATCAAAATGGCTCGTCCATATTGTCGGACCTGAGAGACAGAAGGGCGCTAAGTCACTTGTGTCTTGTAATCAAAATGGCTCGTCCATATTGTCGGACCTGAGAGACAGAAGGGCGCTAAGTCACTTGTGTCTTGTAATCAAAATGGCTCGTCCATATTGTCGGACCTGAGAGACAGAAGGGCGCTAAGTCACTTGTGTCTTGTAATCAAAATGGCTCGTCCATATTGTCGGACCTGAGAGACAGAAGGGCGCTAAGTCACTTGTGTCTTGTAATCAAAATGGCTCGTCCATATTGTCGGACCTGAGAGACAGAAGGGCGCTAAGTCACTTGTGTCTTGTAATCAAAATGGCTCGTCCATATTGTCGGACCTGAGAGACAGCAGGGCGCTAAGTCACTTGTGTCTTGTAATCAAAATGGCTCGTCCATATTGTCGGACCTGAGAGACAGAAGGGCGCTAAGTCACTTGTGTCTTGTAATCAAAATGGCTCGTCCATATTGTCGGACCTGAGAGACAGAAGGGCGCTAAGTCACTTGTGTCTTGTAATCAAAATGGCTCGTCCATATTGTCGGACCTGAGAGACAGAAGGGCGCTAAGTCACTTGTGTCTTGTAATCAAAATGGCTCGTCCATATTGTCGGACCTGAGAGACAGAAGGGCGCTAAGTCACTTGTGTCTTGTAATCAAAATGGCTCGTCCATATTGTCTGACCTGAGAGACAGAAGGGCGCTAAGTCACTTGTGTCTTGTAATCAAAATGGCTCGTCCATATTGTCGGACCTGAGAGACAGAAGGGCGCTAAGTCACTTGTGTCTTGTAATCAAAATGGCTCGTCCATATTGTCGGACCTGAGAGACAGAAGGGCGCTAAGTCACTTGTGTCTTGTAATCAAAATGGCTGGTCCATATTGTCTGACCTGAGAGACAGAAGGGCGCTAAGTCAGCTCTTGTACTTCTGAGATATACATGTAATCATCTTTAAAGTTTGGTAGACTTGTAAGAAAACCAGCTGAGCACTCTCTTATTTTTAAATAAATATTCCCCAAACTATAAATAATGAATTACTATTTGAAAACTTGGCATCGCATAAAGAAGGCTCCAACCTACAAGATGTCATGAATGCAGAACTCAATTTAGCAGAAAATTGCCTTAACGCCCTTCTCACTCTGACCAGACGATGTACAATATAAGTACTACAAACTCTGCCTGTACAAATGTAATCAAGAAGACTCAAGTCTCGGGCTCGGACAAGGTACATGCTAGTAGTCATATGTGACCAGCTACAGCAAAACCCTGCACTTGTCGGTGGAAATCAAAATTTGGATTTGTCAATCCACAAGAAAGGCCTCTTCACAAGCTTTCATTTGATGCCTTATTCTTAAAAATCTGACAATAAATGGCAAAGATATGATCGTATCAAATTTACAAACATAAGTCTTTTACATACATTATCATGTGAACTTATAATGCCCATTTCTTGAAAACATGATTTACCAACAAGTGCAGGATTTTGCTATATTCAGTCACAAATTCTTCAAACTCTGCATAAATGTAATCAAGCAAACTAGAGCGCAAGCCTCCAAGACACAGAGGGCCTCTGGGGAAACAAATTCAGTGACAAAATGAAAACATGCAATATTGTCCCATGGGCAGTCTTTGACATCTCCTATCAATAATGGCTGCAGTGTTTGATATATCAGGGCCTGAGTCAGGTCTCAATACTCATTATCATATTCATGCGAGATAACGCGGTTTGGAGCCGCACGAGAGTATAAACACGATTGCTTACATTATATTATATCACTTGACAAAGTATTGCAGCGGCATACGAAACGTCGTGATCTTTTAGATTCCATGTTGACCATACATTGCGAGACAAACGAATATCACTAGCGATATTATTTTCGATATCATATTCATAGTTTAGAATCCAAGGCCAATAGATGCTCATATATAAAGTTATGTACTTGCATCACAATTGCAACGACTTCAATACTTGTGTACACGCAAACTACACTCAAAATGTTTTTTTTAACGACTATAGATTACTACATCTCTCTATTAATATTGATGCAGTGCTTGTTCTATCATAGCCCTAAGGCAGGGCTCAATAATCATATCATATTCATAGTTTAGAATCCAAGGCTGATAGATGCCCATACCATGCTCATATTCAAGCAATACTCATCTTATCGCAATCACACAATAGGAGACAGAATAACAGACTTCCACACTTGTGTACGTGAACACTAACTACACTCATAATCAAATCTGTCAGGACTATTATAGATCGCTACATCTCTAAGTAATATTGCTGCGTTGCTTGGTCTATCAGGCCCCAAGGCAGGTCTCAATAATCATATCATATTCATAGTTTATAATGCCTGGCCAAAAGATGATCATATCATGCTTCGTATTCAAGCAATACTTGCATCAGATCACCCACCTTAACGCAATCACACAATAGGAGACAGAATTACAGACAACCACACTTGTGTACGTGTACACTAACTACACTCATAATCAAATCTGTCAGGACTATTATAGATTGCTACATCTCCTAGTAATATTGCTGCAGTGTTTGGTCTATCAGGCCCCAAGGCAGGTCTCAATAATCATTCATAGATGCACATATCATGCTCATATGAAGTGCTCAATATACTTGAATCACCAACAACTGTCTAAATCACAATCACACAATGGGATAAGAACTACGTGACTACGTGTACACATAATCAAATTCATCAGGACTATAGATTGCTGCATCTTCTACTAATATTAGTGCAGTGTTTGGTCTATTAACCCGTTCAGGACGGATTGATTTTGCTATAACATACATTCTCCATAGACCATTCTTCAGGACCAGTCCTGAACGGGTTAAGGCCCAAGGGCAGGCAAGTCTCAATACTCATATAATGTTCAGATTTTAGAATCCAGCTGCTAATAGATGATCATTATGCTCATTTGAAGCAATTCTTGCATCAAGAGTCAAAAATCACAACAAAAAAATCACAATCACAAAATGGGATACAGAATTGCTACATCTCCTTGTATTGCTGATGAAGTGCTTGGTCCATTAGGCCCCGAGGGCTGAGGCAGGTCTCTATACTCATATGATTTTCATAGTTTAGAATCCAGCTGCTAATAGATGCTCGTACATGAGGTATATGAAGCAATGTATCACAATGCATTGCAGACTTCTAGACTTGGGTACACACAGTCTGCATCCAAATTCAAATCTCTCAAGGTAAATGTACATGATAGATGAAAATATATGTCATAAAAGGAATTGCAGAATTGGGTACACACAATCTGCACCTAAATTCAAATTTATCATGCTAAACGTACATGTACATTGTACACAAACGTAGGTCTCCTGATAATTTTGGTGCAATTTTTGATTGATCATGGCTGGCTCCAGGCAGGTCTCCATACTCATATCATGATCATAATTACACTCTTCCCACGGCCCTCTCTCGCTCTCATATCACCGATCCTGCTTGACACAATGGAATACAGTCTAGCTAGCAGACAACTCATTGACTGTACAATGATAATATATGTACACTAGCTGTACCCGCGGAAATCCGCGGGTTTTTTGTGAGAGAAAGGCGATGATGATATAGCGATACTTTAAAAATGTATTATTCCCAAAGTATGAGTATTGGTATTTCCCGAAGTGCCCTTGATATTTGTTTGTAAGACACGGAAGAACTAACTGTCAAATTTGAAAGAACAAACAATTTTAATGACAGAATAACCTTTATTTGATCAAAATCGGTTCAGAAACGGATGAAATATCTACACCATAAACATATTTGTATTCAAAAATTCTACACCGGGGGAAAGTTGTTGATGATAATCTCTATTGAATCATTATTTTAACAAAACTTTAAATGCACAATTTTGTATGAAAATGGCCCAAACCAACCATTCTTTTAGAAGCGCCCTCTTGAGTTGCAATGACTCTTTATGAATGATAACATAGGATTTACTTAGTCGTTTGTAATTGTGTATACTTTTCGAGCATGGTGAAATTTTAACTATTATTTTGTACCGTAACGGTGCAGGTTTTGATTACTAAAGTTAAGTTTAACCAATAGTCAACTATCCCTTTAAATAGGACAAAATAAACACGGGCGACTCAATCCCGCCCCGTCCAACGATACATCCGGTCAATGTATTAAATTAGATACAGTTATGCTCGTGTACTTGCTAATAAAGTAGCTTCGCCGCTCCACCCCCCCACCCCCCCCCCCCCCTCCCTCGACCACAATTGCCTGCATGAAACATAACCCCGTGTCCCCTAAGCTTTTCATATCCAAACTAAGTTCTTCGGCGTATATATTTTGTCATATTCTTGTGAAACCCGATGCTGATTTTCCTTTGAAGGGAATAGTAGCTGTCTATAAGTATACGTATTGCATAATAAATGATCAGATACCTCCCACATCCATTCTACCCCCCCCCCCCCCCCCCACACCCCGGCCCCCAGACGTCTTCTCTGGTATAGTACAAATGTAGTAGCTTCCACTGATTCACGGCTGGCATAATACAATAATCTTACCGCAAGATGGCGAGAATGTATAATCGTGTACGGAGCGAATGAGCAAAAGAGTGACCATTGTCGATGGTCAGTGAGCTATGCAAACAAACTCCGTTACGGCGGGGGTGATTAAGAAGACTCCGTTGGCTTAATACAATGCACAGCCTTCTGCCAGAGTGTTATGAGCGCAGCTAAATTGAAGTTGTCGCATTTTGTCGTCGATGCACTTACAAACACAATGCCAATCGGCAATAGCGATCATAACCATACCATCCGCGTAATATAAATATTGATATTTATCAAAACCTGGGTAGTTTCGCAACGTGTTATATCTAAAATGGTTTCTCAATATATTATTTGTTTTATCTACTCCAATTTATATTCTTACAAATAATTTTACGGCGATAAATTGTTAGTCAATGCTCGGCGCCTTAAATAGGCAATGCCGCATTGCTGACTTTCCCTTTTCTTCGATCTGGAGGACGACCACGGGGCGGGAACGACTCGGGAATACCTTATTGTCCTCCGTAAAACGTATATCCTTCGATCCCGACGGTCGGGGAGTCGCCGAATTCTCGGGGTGAGGATATCTCGAGTGGGAGGCATTTGGGGGGTTGAAGCTTACCGTATTAATATAATAGATGCAGTTCCCCAACACTCGAGACGAAATTATACATGGTGCGTAAAATCGTACACTGGTGTTTTTCGTAACTTGCTATATCTCATATAGTCTCTCAAATCCCAGGCAAGTCTCAATACACACGCATCTATTCCAGGGATAAAATTAATATTTATTTTTCGGGGGCTACGTTTCAAGCTTGTCTGCTTGAAAATAACACTCTAAAATTTGTTTTGCATTGAACTCTATTCTATTGCTAATTTATGGGGGCTTTTATGATTTTCTGGGGGTCTTTTTGGCATTTCAGGGGCAAATTCGCCCCGAGCCCCAAGTATATGTTTTTCACTGAACCATATTAATTACACAGGCCTTGCTTTTTTTAATTGACAAAAAAAGAATAAATTCATGCAAACAAACTACATGTACCCTATGAATGACGTTCTTGCGCTCAACACACCTCAGATTGACAGCCACCTTGGTTTTCATAGTTATCTGATCTTGTGACCTTTGACCTTTGACGATGATATTCAACAGTGTTGATACTCTGGCCTGAGGCAGTTGCTGTATCAAGTTCTATTTTTTTAGTCCATGATGAAAGATCAGGGTACAATTATGCCTAAAGCTTTTTTACAGGAGAAATATGATTTTGTGGTCGAAATACAACGTAGGCAAACAGAATATTGTACATACTGCATACACAGTGTTTTGTACCAGGCTACAACAACTTTTGAGTGGTTTTGTACAGGGAGGATTGGAATAACATTGTGTTGTACCACAAAATCAAGTATTTTAATTTGAATACTAGGTGCAAAGATATAAAAATTATACCAGAGTTGATAGAGACATCATTTTGCAAGTTCTATTTTTGTAAGCGATGATGAAAGATCACGGTACAATTAAGCCTGCAGGAGAAGTATGATTTTGGTGAGAAGAATTTGTGGTTGAAACATAACCAAGGCCAACAGAACATCCCACGTATACATATATAATGCATACAGAGTTACTAGTGTGCTATTGTTTAGACGAGGTAACCAGGCAACCAGAACCACAACTTTTGGGTTGTTTTGTAAGGAGAGGATAAGAATAACATTGCTGTTATACCACCAAATCAAGAATATATGTATGTTTGAGTGTTGGGTACAAAGATATACAAATTATGACTGGAGTCATGAAGACATAATTTTGTGTATACATGTACGTGTGGGTGTGCATTGAGACTTTGTGGTAAGAAAATCAAGTCTACTCTTCATTGCATGTACAGTAAAATATGTTTATAGTGAGTGACCACATAGCAAAACAGGTAGACCATGAAATGAAAGAATTCCCATCCATACTCGTATACTTGCTTGTTTCATATGACATGTTATGCATGCACATTCTATAAAGTCAAGTCTAAGCTTCTCAGCCAGGTCAGAGTGCTCAGCATCTGTTGTCTGATGAATCCCCTCAAAGCTATCAGGGAAACATTGGAGAGGGCAATCATTTACCACATGCTGCAATACTTGCAAGTACATTGCATTAGAAATGCTCACACTCTAAATCATAGCATCAGATTGGTGTATATAAGGCCCCCCCAAAAAAATTGTTGGATTGGAGTAACGGGCAACCAAACATTAGGGTAGGTAGGTATGGTTTTTTTTCTTCTTTTTTTTTTTTTTTTTTCAGGATTCGCACAAATACACAAAAACACACATATAACACATATCGCAAAATTTAAAAAATATCTTCTTTTTTTTTTTTAATTAAAAAAAAAAAAAAAAATCAGAAAAACCTTTAGGGTGGGCAGTATTTTTAGGGTCGGGCGGGTTACGCCAATCCAACCATTTATTTTTCATGGACTAATGGTCTACCACTGAATCCCTATGTTTAACCTGTTCCCTTCTTGATTTTAAAATCCCCATAGATTTCGCAAAATATAACTCGCCAGCAGGGGAAAAAATACAAGGGGGTGGCAGGCGAATTCGCCCCCAAAATTTTGTTTGCATTTTTCAGCATTTTTAGAAATCAGCATGATCGGATCGTGATCGAATGCCGATCCATTGATCACTTACAGCATTAGAGCTTAATAGTACCCCATAAAATTCGAAAAAAGAGCCCCGGAAATTTGTAGCCCCCGAAAGTTCGGAAAAGTAGCCCCATCAAAACTTCCATAAAATTAGATAGGGAGCCCCCGAAATAAAAAATATTAATGTTTTCCCTGCCCGCCAGGTTCCTGTAAGCAAGGGTTTTACATTATTCCTGACCACTTTGTGACCAGTTTTTACCACGTTCTATTTGATCAAAACCACATCAATTACAGACACATACCCGATCCAGTAAACAATAACCTTGAAATACACCCATTGAACTGCATCATTAGTCATTTCATTCAAGTACAATTAATTGTTATTTATGTGAAAGGCATACCAAATCAATTATTAAACTTCAGTTCTGAAAATATCTTCTCACCTTACTATTTAAACAAGACCACATGAATAGAGACTCAAACCTAACCCAGTAAACCATGACCTTCAACACGAACCTTGAACCTTGATGTTCAAATAAAATACTTCCTGCTTCATTAGTATCTAATGAATTGTAATTTATGTGAATGGCATACCAAAGCAATTATTAAACTACAGTTCTGAAAAATATCACAGGCTTACATGTAGTACAGTTAGTAAACTCACTCCCAACAAGTGTGCATAATTTGTTAAATTAGACAATAAGTGTACAATCCAAATCCATTTCCTATTACATTTACAAAACATTATGATGATAAAAGCAAACACTTTCCCTAGTCTCTCCCACAATGGAGTAGAGTTGGGCAAATACTGGATGTTTGAGAATATTTGCTAGACCCATTAAATGAGAAAAGATCCATGAATTACAGTATACATGTGCCGGTTAGATACCCAGTAAAAATGAAAAATGCATATTTGCATGCAGGGAAAAAATTAATATATATTTTTCGGGGGCTACTTTTCAAGTTTACCTGCATGAAAATAACACTCCAAAAATTGATTTGCATTAAATGCAAATTTTCAGGGGCTTTTTTTGACATTCGGGGGCAAATAGGGCAACTTTCCCTCGAGCCCCCATGTATTATTTCACTGTTTGCATGCTTTTGTAAAGTTTGTAACTTGTCATTGAATTTCATAGAGAGCGGAAATGCAAACATGAAAATGTGCTCTCCAATTTTTCAATGAAGATACTAAATATACTATCCGTAAACAGTGTACATTGATACAAAACGTACACTAGACCTAGTTATCACAATTGTACTAGAGGACTTGGGAATATTTGCAGTTCAAAGTTGTTTAACAAAGAATAACATTTTATGACCAAAGTAGTTCAACAATGAATATTTTGTAAAGGTATTTTTATGTTTTATGACTTATGTCAAACCATGCAATTTAAGTGCCATCAATTTCTTTTTGGAATTGCATGTTCAAGTAAAGATGGGAAGCAAATATGTATTTCCAGTTACCACTGTTCACAATACAGTTTTACAAATTATACAAATTGTTCAAATGATAGACTCATAAAATATTTGAAAAACCTATTAAAAAAAATAATACGATTTCCGTCACTGTATATTGTGCATAATACCATCAAATTTAATTGAAAGCTGAATACACACATAGTTTTGTAAAGTTTGTAATTTTCCTGTTGAGTATCACAGAGAGACAGAGCAAACACACTCCCACATTGGCAGTTTAGGTCTGCAAATATACTAACTATACAATGAATACAACTTGTAGCTCTTTGTGAATATTTGCCAAACAAATTTGAGGGAAAATCTATAAATGCAGGGTTGACTTTAATATAATCTAATTGAAAAATACATATTTTGTATAAAGTTCTGTAACTGTGTAAATTGTGTATTGAATTTCATGACATGAAATAGACAAACACACTCTAACACTCAAATACTAAAATTAGCAAATACCTAACAAACTACACATTTATACACTTGGTATATAATACATTTCATAACCCTCTCTCTGTAGAGATTATTTGCAAAACCAATTCAAGCACAGGGTTTAATTTGCAATGTACCGCTGAATATCACTTCGCACATTGTCAACATGTGCATGGTTGGTAGTACTGTAGGTTCACCCAATACAATCAAACACTGCACATTTTGATAAAGTAAATTTGTACAAAAATTTCATAAGGTTTTGATAAGAGCAAATACATGTATACACCCACATTCCATTTAAGAAATTAGAATGGTCAATTATGGGTACATTGAATGTGGGAAATATTTTCAAATCTTTGGAATGTCTTTTTTCCCGATTTTATTTTGTTCCCCCTAAATTTACAAACCCATTTCAACTTGGTTCACCTAAAGTTTCATTATGGTGGCCCTGTTGGTCAAGTAAAAAAAATAGAGATTTATACAATTCTGCTAGCCCTAAATTAGTACCGACTCTATTAAGTGGTCCCAAACAAAGAAAATCGTACAACAATCTGATCATGTTGGTACCCAGTTGGGCAATTAAAATTTGACATTAACAAAAATCAGTGACCGGGAGTTTTTAGTTGCCAGAGGGCAGGGTAGGAAATATACTGGAGCTGAGGGCGATTTTGCCCTCTAATTTTCAAAATAGCCCCCTAAATTCAGTAGGTAGCCCCTAAAATTACCGCAGGGTATTATGTTAAATATTTTGTGATATCTATCAAGATTGAAACAGGAGCCCCCAAAAATACAAATTTGAATAATCCCTGTATTGCCAGAGGGCCTGTACTCATTTGGATCCCTGCAAAAAGCATTTAAAATAATTGTACATTATTATATAGTTGATACAGTATATTTGTGTGTAAACAAACGTTTCTAAATTGCTTTATAATTGTGCGAGTTTATGACACATAATCCTATCTAAATTGTAATTGGCAATACTGATTTACCGGGAATAATTGGGATTAATTTTCATGTTGTTAAATCTCATTACAAAATGTAGGTTAGTCAGCAACTGACATTTAGGACAGATTAATGTGTCATTCAAGTCTAATTGCTTCACAGATTTCTGCTTATTAAAAGCCAAGGTTATTTTTTACATGTTAAAGGGATCTAGTAACTTTATTGACAAGAGCAAATAGTGACGAATGGATGATAAAAATGTGATTTTTTCTGATATGATATATGTCCACAAGGTATTGTGTGAAAATTTTAGGTTAAATCCATGGATGTCATATGTGGCCGAGTAATAAGCGGAAATGCGAAGTGTGATTCGTTAACTCTTTGCACTGAATTTATACACAGTTATAACTTTCCAGTGGATAATTAAAAATCTGAACACTTCAATCGTAAAAATCTATTTTAATTTAACAAACAACAAGGTATGAGAGTATCACTAGAGTTCTAAGTAAGTTTTGTGGATTTGGACAATGTTACTACATCCCTTTAAGTACAATGAACAGAATTGTAGACCATAAAGGTACAGTACATGTATGTGTACTTGTTAAATTAGTTGTCATGTGCAGAGACATTCAGTAGGACAGGCGAATTAAGTAGGAATTCAAATGTCAATATTTACACACAAAAAGTAGGTGAAAAATGTCACGATAAACAGATTAGTGTTGGTTGTGATATTCATAAGTGAAAATCAAAGTAATTGCGAATATATGATTAATAGAGAAAAGTTTTTATTCTATATTTCGATACCAATCAGTCAAATGCCAAATGTCTGTATTATCATTTTGTATCAACATTTTATTTGATACTTCTACACAATTACACACCACTCCCACAAATGCAGTTGATATTGCCTTCAATCAAATATTTATTTAATAAGTCTATAAATCAACTGATCATCAGAAAATAATATATCTCTCCCACATAATGTAGATCACTTTGCCTCTGTTTCGGCAAGAGAGCCTTCCTAGAATCCTACCAGACTGGGGAAAGTCCCCAACCTCAGACCTTCTTCTGGTCAAAATAATTAATACCGAGGTCACTCCGCCTCTGCAAAAATGAGGGTGCCAACCTCTAAGTATTAATTAGCATTAGACGGTGTTCAAAATTAGCACAGTCTTGCTGGCCAGGGGCGACTAATTTTTACTGGGCCCTGGCCAGTGAGCCTGTAAATTAGCTTTGGGCCAGTAAATTTCATTGATCCTAAATTTCACTAGCCCGAACAAGCAACCAAATATGATATAATTGTTGATGTTTTTCTTTGATTGGGGCCACCAGATTGATGTTTCTGGCCACTATAATGTGAACAATCTTGTTGTTACTTGCTCGACTGGGTAAAACAATGATTTTCTAGCAGTGAATTTGAACATTCCTCTTGTTTATGTCACTTCCTGTGGTCAATAGTGCAGTACAAATTACTATACCAGTTTACACAGTGCAACATTTGAACTGTGACAATCGGCACGTAAAGCACGGAGAGTGTTTAATCTAATACATGTACTAATGTACACATCATATATTAGTTTGAAGTGATCCGGTTATTGTGTCACGTATTGTTGACTGTAACATGACTCCAGTCATTAATTGCAAATTATATACTCTCATACTCGGTACATGCACATGTACAGGTATGTGTAATTAATATTTCTGTTTATAATATGTTGAAGCGTGCACATTACTTTGTGTTCACATGTGTTTGTATGCATGTGACTTTGTTCATTGCACTGCCATAACAAGTTATAACAATGTTTAATAGAAATTTATTTTTCCTCTAGTTTGAGCCTTGAAAATATCAATATCAAGGCATTTCATATTTTGGTGACCCTAACCAGCATTGGCTGGCCCTGAACAAAGAAAAAACATCCAAAGTCTGTTAAGTTTGGTTGCCCATCCAGAGAAATAAAATTTGGCATAATTTTAAGTGAAATATTGGTGGTCGAAAACTCATTTTCATCTATACACATGCACAACATGGTAGAATTGTTGTCAGTACGACTGAGTCAGGGGTGCAGAACTTCTAATATTGTACATAGAAAAGGGAGCAAACAGAAGGTGCTAATTGCGTGAGAACCAATCAAACAACCTTGACTAGTATTTTGCCCAAAATAACATGAGTTTGCCAAAATATAGATTTTGTTACCCCAAAATAAAATTTTTTCCCAAATTGCATTTTGCCTGAATATTACCATTTTCAATACTCTCGGGGAGTGGGGGGGGGGGGGGGGGGGGGGGGGGCTGCAGCCCCCTAGCCTACCCGCCTATTACCCAAATATGCCCCTTTTGAAACTAGTTAGCAAATATTTGGCATTGACTCTTCAACAAACATTTTACACAGGGCAATAATAACACCCCTGTGAAAACTGTGATTTGATGTGCCTTTATCACTGTACAATCATTGCCATTCACAAAACTGTACAGCAAATGTAAATAAATGGTTCCCATGGATGCTTTTGGTGGAGAAACAATAAAGTTTAAAATCACAGCCTATAATTTTACAAAGGTCATATTTAGTATCCTTTAAACATAGGAAAGAGAAGTTTGATTTGATATCAACCTGCTTTATCAGTTATTTTATTATTGCCATTAACAAAACTACTTGGCTCCCAATGTTATTTGAAGGCGAAATAATACATTTTTCATGTACTGCTTCCAATAAGTTCACAAAGTACCATGAAACGAAAACGAAAACTAGTTATTGCCATTCACAAAACTATGTGGTTCCTGACTGTCTGTGTTATTAAAGGAGGAACAATGATTTTAATCAGTTCTTTCTAAAATTCTACAATTCTAAAGGCATTCAGTACCCTAAAAAAAAAGGAGAAGATCTATGCTTTTTCCATCAATCTCTGCTTTTATAACTTACTGTATATAAGTGTTGCCATTCAAAAAATGATTAGGTTCACAAGGCGAAACAACAAAGTTTTAAATCACTCCTTTACCCCTTTTTAGGTCAATTCACATACTTTACTAATTCACTTGAAGTAGCTATTTGACTATTTCCAATAACTTATTCATAGTACAGTAGTCAATGGACAGCAAAGTACATGCACATAGTATTTTTATCATACTGTATTGTCAAAGAGTGAACAGAAACAAAACACAAAGAATATCAATAATTCAATATCATCCATCATCATTTGAAAAGATGAGTGCACTGCCTCTGCCAAACAATACAAGTTAGGCCTGTTTTCCCCTGATTAGGTTCAGGTTTTACAGAATAGTCTTATAGAAACAATTTACAAACTATCGTAATTCTTTCCAATAAGTTATTCATACTTTAGAATGGACAGTAAAGTACATATAGCACAATGTCATACAACTGTAGGTTGAATAGTGAACAGCAACACAACAAGCGGACTATCATCATTTGGAAAGACAACTTGTGTACTGCCAAACAAAACAAGTCAGGCCTGTTTTTTTCCCTTTTTGGATTCAAGTTAAAATTCAGAATGATACAAGACACAAACAAATTCACAAACTACACAAATTAAATTTTAATAGTGCTTTCCAATAAGTTATTCATATAAAGTAGCCACTGGACAGCAAAGTACATGTCGCACATGTCATACAACTGTACAGTGTTGAAAGTCGACAAAACAAGGGGACCATCATTCATCATCATTTGAAAAGACAAGTGTAGTACTGCCAAACAATACACTTCAGGCCTTTACAATATTAAAGGGGACCACCACGCAAAGATCAACACAGGGTTATCTGTTTGGTACCGTTGTTTGATTTTAAATAGATGTCCAACACTGTGCAAAGGGTTGTGTAATTCATAAACAATACGATTAATCACCAACACTTACGGAACCAACAGGGCTTCATTGTTCCGTAAGCGCCAAATGTTTGCGAGTGCGCCAATTCTGTATAGAACATTTGGATACAATATAATGTGTACATCCTAGCCAATAGACTAGTCTTCTTCTTCAGACCATGAACTCATAATTAAGTATAAGTTTTTTCAAATGATAGAAATTGCCTGGAAACCTATTTTTCTGAACTTGTTGGTGGAATGGACTTACTAAAACAGTTACCTTTCATTTATAAGAATATTACTATTGGGTGTTGGTTCCCTTTAATACAAGGGCTTCAGCACCCATTATGACCTATTGGGCTCCCACAAAGGGACTGGAACAAACTTTACAATAAGCACCGAGCATTGATCTTCTAGACAATCAAACCCCCAAAAGCCAAACAAACCCCCAAAAGCCAAAATAAATTCCCTGTCCTAACCACAACAACAAACACTCCCTCTCCTTTCATCCCATGGAACCTACAAGTATAATACATCTCATACTGATGTGTACAAGTACATGTTGAGAAACAAAAAGTACATCTGTATGAATTGTGAAGACTGCCCCAAAACTAAATGACCCAAATAATTTCGGCAGAAGTGTAGTTCTATAGCAACTTCCTAACCACAAGTTCAAAACGAATAAATACAAAATTAACCCTTTACAAATGTATGAAGACCCCAATATCTCATACAGTGAGTGATACACTGAACATGTTGAGAAAAAATACATCATGTAGGGATTGTGAACAACTGCAACATAGCCCCCAAACTAGATGACCCAAATCATTTCTGCAGATATCTACACTCCTATAGCAACTTCCAAACCACAAGTTTTGAATTAAAAAATGCAACTTTACAAATAAACGTAGGAAGGCCCCACCCCTTTTATGGGGTAGGGGCCTAGGGGGTCCCTACATGTACATACAGTGGCGAAGCTAGGCAGCACAGATAATTATAGGGGGCATGTGCCCCCCCCCCCCCCCCAATTGTTTGACAAAAACAATAGAAAACATAAGGGTTAGATCTTCAAAAAAGAAAGAAAAAATACATGAGGTGTGCCTCCCCCCCCCCCCCCCCCCCCCCCCTTCATTGGTCTGAACAGACTTACACCACTGGCTACACATACATTTCATTTCCATACAAAGCATTGATCCTGAACAAAAGACTCTACCTCTTTTCATCCAAATAATTATTCTTTTTAAAATCCTTCCATCCTAACTCCTAACCACAACAAACAACTCCCCTTTTCAAACCACTGACCCTAAAATTGCTAGATCTGATACAGTGCCATGATCTTGGGTATACATTGGTTGGATGTAAATGATGTAAATGAGCCTGATGCAATGCAGTGGCTGCTTGTATGCTCCCTGGGGAGTTGAGAAGATGCACAACATAATTGTGTAAGATTGAAATGATAATTGTGCACCATGAGTGAAATTTTGATAGATGTTTGTCCATTATGAATTTATAAAGCATTATTATTATTTTCATCTCACACATAAGTCATGACCCTTTCATATCACAGGTCCTAAAAGTACATTTCATTAACTCCTAACGTGCCAAGCTCGCATTTTTGCGAGTTACAATACACACAAATGCCATAGAGCATTAAAGTCCCTGGCACGTTCAAGAGTTTAAAAATTTTATACAGATCTATAAAAATAAAAACCGAATACCATATCCCCATTTCATACCATACACACAATATTGGTCCTTCAAGATTAACTTAGCCTTTATTATACTGTAGATCATATTTTTCCCCATACAGCATCTTTTTAATTCATCACATATCATGTCCCCATTTCATACCATCTACTCAATATTTTACAAAAAACCCTTGATCCTTAAACTTTCAAGATAAACATCCCCACTTATTGTAGCACGGCCCTTCATGTACAAGGCTTTGAGCCATAACAACAAACATGCCCCTTTAAGTTTAAGCACAAAGCATGTAGCCTAAATGTTGACAATGGAGCATAGATAAGAGGTATAGCTGTGTCTGTGAGTTTTCCCACGCATTGCATTGCATTGCGCCACAATTCACAGTCACAGTCATAAAGCATCTACGAGTTATTTGTACGATCTCACCTCACACAGTTATTTGAATGGTTTACGCTCATGTGGTCTACACCCATCTGGTCCATATCTTATTTTGTTTGCAATATTCACATGTATGCCAGAAAAATCTTTCCCCAATAAACCAACTCCAACTAACCCACATCTAAGACAACATCTACAATATCAATGGTCATAATACTACAAGAGTTTGATGATTTTCACAAAAAAACACTAGTCACTATTTCCCTGTAGCACAGAATACATTGACAATGCATGTGTTGGCAGGTCTCTGATACATTCCACCCATGCATCTCCAATGCATAGCCTGCTACACTCAATAGTATGGTAATGTCTACATTCACGATTGTCATTATCCCAATCCTAACCCCTTAATTTAAACATAATTCTGATAATTCTAATTTGAATCCAACAAATGTTCACTTTGCTAGTAGATGATATAGTAGACTAAATGGGTGCAGACCATGCAAGAAGTACCATTTGGAGGAAGGAACACACAGTCATAGAGCGCGGGCTATTTGTATGGGCCCACTGGTATGTGTTGGTAAGTACTGCATTCAGTGAGCCCAACCATAGTAGTAAGTCTATGGCCCAACCAAGAAGGTACTGGCCTAACCAAGGACCAAGGGTGTGTATTCGTATGAAAGCGGACATGTGTGGGCATGTTGATTCACTCAAATTGTGAACTCATGACAAATTTACAATTACAAGTAATTTATACAATTTAAAATTAATCATAAATGGTCCCTTATCCCCCTTTAGACTGCTCATGCATAATAGCCCTAACCTTGAGAATAATCATAATTCATCACATAATAATATACAGTATGTAGATCTCAAATTTTAAAATTGTAAAAAGATGAACTTTTTGTATTAATATACTTGTATCCTCATGTCCCTACATGTTTATGTCTGTGTATGTATTACAGGTACACAGACAGGTTTAGAATTAGAGAGCTCGGAGTAACATGACTCTACCTTCAAGAATGGTACATATTTCCTGTATGCTGTACATGCACATGTACATAAAGATAAAGGCACTCAATGATTACATTCTACATTGTAATTGTATGCAAGGTGATATCATTGGCATACATTGTAAATGAACGTTCTTCCATAATTTACAGCTAGTAAACCAACCTATTAGGTCATACTGGACAAATCCCTACATCATGTACATGTTAGAGCTGAGTCAAATCAAATGGCTATTCGATATCCGACCGTGAAGGTCGGATACCGAATACAAATTTTCGGATACGAATATCCGAAAAAAAAAAAAAAAAAAAAAAAAATCCCCATTCGAGAGATTCGATCAGAAAATGGCACATTGAACCCTGCTTATCTTTTGCTAAAGTTAAAAGTTAAGGTATTTTACATAAATTACAAATAAACAAAACAAATAATAAACCAAAGGTAAGAGGATTAATATACAAGTGGTATAGTGAGTGCCAAATTTAGAAGGATGATATATCGAAGTATTTCATCTTGACAGCAGTTTGTACACTAACATCACACTGTACTGCCGATTCTAATTGAAAAAACGGACAGAATATTTATTTAAAAATTAAAAATAAAAAAATTAAAATAAATTAAAATAAATTATTTATTTAATTTTTTTTTTTCGGATATTCGATATCCGACCGTTTTTACACGACTCATATTCGAAATGCAAAATATCCGGTTTGACTCAGCTCTAGTACATGTACAACTACAAAATTATATGACTATGAGTAACACATATTACAGGTACACAGACAGGTCTAAAGACATTATCACAGGTAACCTGACTCTACCTTCATGTATGATTCATGTCTTCAGTCCTATTGGACAAGTCCCTACAATCTACATCATGCACAAAACTACAGAACTACAGACCTACATGTACAGGTACACAGACAGGTCTAAAGACTTACCACAGGTAACCCGACTCTACCTTCATGTATGATGCATATTTCCTGTACCTAAAGATGAAGGCACTCAATGATTACAGTTTAATTGTATGTTAGGAGATATCATATTGATAGTCATAAACGTTCTTCCATGAAGCAACCTATTCAGTCCTATTGTATTGGACAAGTCCCTACATCATGCACAAAACTACAGACCTCTACAGGTACAGACAGGTCTAAAGACGTATCACATGTAATCCGACTCTACCTTCAACTCGAATGATGCATGTTTCCTGTACTTAAATATAAAGGCACTCAATGATTACAGTTTAATTGTATGTTATTGTTAGGAGATATCATATTCGTAATCATAAACGTTCTTCCATGAAGCAACCTATTCAGTCCTATTGGACAAGTCCCTACATCATGCACAAAACTACAGACCTACAGGTACACAGACAGGTGTAGAGACATTATCACAGGTAACCCGACTCTACCTTCAACTCAAATGATGCATGTTTCCTGTACTTAAAGATGAAGGCACTCAATGGTTACAGTCTAAAATATAAGGTGATATCATTGTCATAAATCTAGTCATTAAAAAAGTTAAAGATAATTAAAGATCTAAACACTTCAATCATAAACATCTTTTTAACAAAAGGGAAATACATATTTTTTTTTTTACCTGTTCCATGCTTCTATTGGTAATAAACAAGTTATGAGAGAACCACTAGAGTTCTAGGTAAGTTTTGTGGATTTTGAAAATGTTATTAGATCCAATATAGAAATAATAACAGGTTGGCATCATAGTTGTGCGAATGTCACTCTTGCAATTCCGTTGCCTAGATGCAACTTACTGAGTGCAGGGCACCAAGAACGCAATCCCTTCCCATCAAGGACGAGAGCTATTTTAAGGCAAAATTGATCATTGTTTTCCTTTACAAATTGGCAACTCCTAAATTTTGTCGACCTATTAATGACATAAAAATAGGTGGAAAATATTTAGTTATTAGGGCAATTCCATGATTAGGTGGACATGACCCCAAAATTTCAAAGTGTCTTTTTCTTACATTTTTTGGTTGTATATGATTAAAGACACATCAAAATTACTGGAAAGGTTATTTATTTTGCTTTGACTGTGGTAAAAGTGGGTTAAAATAGCGAATTTATATTGGTTATATTTTCCTGTGTTATTTCTAATGTAAGTTAAGAAAAAGTTGATTAAGCCATTATGAGCATGAAAATACACAAGACCTTACAAACTTATCATATTTATTTAGTGAGTACAATGCTCTAATAGATTTATCATTCAAAATTAAGAATCTGAGTTGCTTATGCCAACAGTGAGTGAAATTAAAAACCATTGGTATGCCATGTAACGTTACTAACCAAAACATGGATTTATTTTTCTATAGAGAGAATGCAATGCCTTATAATATTCCTACTTCAAATTTTTCTCTTCCAGGCAATGCTCTATCAAAATTAAGGAACAAATTTTACAAATATTATATGATGTATTAATTATAAGCAGTCAAAATCTGTAACGTTACTAACCATGTAACGTTACTAACCAGTCTATGATACAGAGTGTAACGTTACTAACCATAACAACAGTGAAAGAGACACTTATAAGCTGGCCCTAATCAAAAGTGAGTGAAAGGATATGTAAAGTAAGACAAAAGAGGCCACTTTAGAACAATGGATGATCAATTTTTTTTAAGTAATGTGAGTTATTCAACCATGTGCAGCATCCCATGTGTGCAGCATCTCATATCTATGCTCTATGCAAGAACACATGTGCAGTATCTGATATTCAGCGCGAGCAGTATTTTAGTGTAAACTCCTCATAAATCTTTCTCCTGGAAAGTAGTCATTGGAAAATATAGTTGACTCTACTTTGACGAGCAGCGACCTGTCTTTGGTAAGTTGAATTATTGTAGTAATTATAACCTTAATTATCATTTATACCCTATATCAAGGTATTTCATTGTACTGAATATACTGTGTACAGTTTACACTGATTAATGATAATGATATATATTGTATTTACAGTGAAAACTAATATATTGATATAAAACAAATATATTGTAATGGATTACATAAACTTACAAGTGTATATTTAATGTAATTACGTTTATGTTTGTGTGTTTTTAGGGGTGCATTATGATTAGCCATGTCGGTTGCCATAGAAACTTGTATGTAAAAAAAACATCTTTAGTGATGAAGCACTTGCAAAAAGTAGTATTTTAATTTAGTGAAAACTTCTAAGGGATACAACAAGAATCTTAAAACCAATTTTGTGACTGAAATATTTTTTACAGGTATACTATATTTGTAACAATTGTTTTATCACATTTGTTTGTGTCATGTGGGAACTTTCCAACACTCATTCAAGTATTCTACTCTGCAATATGATGCAGAAAATATTAATCTTAATTAATTACTACTTGCCTATCTTTTAGTTCATGAATACATTATATTTTGTTTTTATTTATTTTTCTATCTGTAGGTCATGAAGCAAATTCAATAGTGAACTTGAAGAGGACTGGCAAGTATGAGGAGTACAAAGATAAGAAAGCAGTTACCATGAAGAGGAGCTGGGAGGAGAACAAGATGCAAGAACATTCCCTACCAAAATGTGTGCAAAAACAGCTCCAAATCAAGAAGAAACTAGCTACAAACAAACATCTCTTTTTAGAATTCTATCTCTCCAATGAGTTTTGTATTAAAACACACATAATTATTTTATTTGCACAAAGATGTATTTGAATTTGATACTATGAACAAAGTACTATTTAAAGTTTTTGTAAGAATCCGAATGTAACATTAATTGGATTATTGAACAAGTCAACAAATGACCATTTGGATTGATAGATCTCTACTCAATATTTGCCTGCTAAAATACTACAAATATTGAATCTAAATGCTTGCAAATAAACAGTTAACTGGTATTACAAATTATGCATTATTAACCTACCACTTGATGAACTTTGGTGAACTATGGAATGTATCGGATAAGATATGTTTTCAAACAGTTTTCATGTTTCAAGTTGTGAGTTAAGAGTTTCTAGTTAAAGAATTTAAAAGTTAAGAGTAATATGGATAGTTATGTTGATTTACTTGTAATTCCTAAGTATTACTTGTGATTTTGAGGTGAAGGGAGGGTAAAAAAATGATGTTTGGTAACTTTTACCTTTGCACGGACAAAGTGTAACGTTACTAACCGTAACGTTACTAACCATGATTTTGGAGCCTAATGACAAAAATATGAGTCAAGATGCTTTAATTATTGGCTGAAACATGTGCCAACTAACTAGAAGTAAAATGAATATGGCACTTTGTTGGAATTATCTAAGGTTTTAGAAGACTTCTCATTTGAAAACATTGATTTTGTTCCCATGTCCTTTTTTTGTAACGTTACTAACCGACAATAAAAGTTGCCATGGCGACGCGAATATTATTTCAATTGTGTTCATTTTTTTTTTTATTATAGACCTAGGGTGGGTGAACATGTTGTAACATGATTGTGACTTGAAATGAATAGAGATGGTGGTGTTATAGTAGAATATGTTATGAAAATATGCTCTAAATGTAACGTTACTAACCGTGGAATTGCCCATTACAATTTAAGACAAATATGAAGTGACTTTGCCGCAAAGTTGCCAATTTGAACGCCAATATCTGTTTTTAAAATATCACAATGTGTTGCCAATTTAAGGATTTTTCTAAATTATAGCGATTTACGCAATAATAAAAATCATTAAAAAATAACTAAAGCAGGTAGAGTAACAAAATAGGGCTCTAAAAATAGAGAAATGTATGCTCTTTCTTCTTGTACACTTCACACAACTAGTCTTCAACTTGTTAAAGTGTAGGATTACCAAACCACAAATATGTGGGCCTTAGGCACTGATGGGTTAAAGAAAGACTTCTAATATCATGATCTAAAGACTTGTGCTTATTGCATGTTGATGTGATATTCTATTTTTACTTCAATATCATTAAACTTAATCTACACATAATATGATAATAGTACCCTCAAATACATGTAACTCTCACATTAATGATACATGTAATCGCCTGGGTGTTGCTTCACTTTCAAAAGGGCTTCATCTACAATTATATTTATACAGCATTTCATTGAACTTACAATCATTAAATTACATGTTAGAAAACGGCCGCATGTTTAACCAATGCCTAAATGTGGCATTTTTCTCACAAATTGCATACCAAGTTATTAATTATTCATTGTTTGCTATTGATGTCCAATGCATGAAAAAAATATGTTCTACAGCTAAGAAATAATCAATATTTTCATACCCATTTTCCATTTTGGTGGCAATTTTCAAGCTTACATTATAATTAAATGTAAAGTTCTTGAAGTTCAACCTAAAATGACTTGGATTTTCCTTTGATGTTGGACTCCTTTGTGCATTAATGCCGGAAAGGGCCCGCGTTATTATTGTTGTTTATTTTTATTTTCAATATTATGCAGGACATCCGGTATGGTACATTAGTTTTGAAAGTGATCTTTATGAAAAGGGAATCAAACGAGGCTTTAATGGCTGGATTCACCAGTGATAATCGTCAATTTGTTTGCAAAAGAAAGCAAAAATACCTTAAATTCCTTTGCTCAAATGTCATTATTTGCTTTATGATGCATTGCACAATGCGCAGCATACCGCTACCGGTAGAATGCTTGAATGGTTATTCATGCATTATGGACCTATAGTACTACGGTTATATATATGCGTATTGTATGTAGTGAAAATGATTCAATACCATGTGTTATTGGGTGACAACCACAATTCACTTGGTGTTAAATTTTACACCCGCATTTTTCAATGACATACAGCACAGTATATACACCACTACCGGTTGGAAGGCTAGAACGATTATTCATGTGCTTATGTACCATAGTACTTTAGTAGGTCTATAGTTATTGGTTATTGTACAGTGCAATACCATGTGGTATCGGGTAACAGCCACAACTCACTTGGTGTTAAATTTTACACCCACATTTTTCAATGACATACAGCACAGTATACACCACTACCGGTTGGGAGGCTAGAACGATTATTCATGCTTTATACATAGATGTGTATTGTACAGTGCAAATCGTTCAATACCATGTGGTATTGGGTGAAGGCCACAACACACCTAGTGTTAGATTTGACAACCAAATTTTGCAATCACATATGTGGCATAAAATCTACAATACATGTAAAATGTATGATACATCCTACATGTACAGTAGGTCTCTGGTTCATATAACACTGGGTTACAAAGTGATCTTTGCATGTGTACATGAATGGGACAACTTTAGAGAAGAGTTACATGGAAGGAATACAAATCAGTCCTAATATACATTCAATATCGGAATATGTTTCATTGCTTTCTTTTGGTGGATGTTGCTTAATTAAGTTAATTAGTTCTTTATGAATAGATTCAGTTTACATTCAAATCATCGTTTTTTTAAAGCAAATCAGAATTCTAATAGTAGATCAAGCAAGTGAAGCAACCATGACAAAGTACAACACACATGTATCAAAGCCAACCTGCTAAGAATACTTGAGGGATAACATTGATTATTTAGTACTTTTTGTGTCCTTTATGAAGACCTTAAATTAGTTTTTGTGTCTTTTGTGAAGACCTTTTTAGTTTTTGTGTCTTTTGTGAAGACCTAAGTATTAGTTTATGTGTCTTTTGTGAAGCCCTTTTTAGTTTTTGTGTCTTTTGTGAAGACCTTTTTACTTAGTTTTTGTGTCCTTTGTGAAGCCCTTTGTGTAGACTGTCTTTATCTTCTGGCTACCTATATTCATTCATTCATACAGCATTGGTAATCAGATTGCAATCAAGCTCCCAGAGCCTTGCTTCACTGTCAGTATGCTGCAGCACAAACTGTGCTAATATTATTACGCTTTACCCTATCTCAATCACATCACACAACCCTCAACTAAATCTCACTCACGAATCACGATAGAATGGTAACTTACTAATCAGTCGGGATATCTTTATGTTGATCATGTGATCAAATTGAATAAGAATTACACAACACAAGAGGCATTCTCTGTCCAATAGAGCTACATGTACTACAGACTACAGTACAGTACATTTATATTTTCATTTCAATGCTTCATTCATTTCTTTATTGTAGCAATAGGGCAATTCCATGAAAATGTCTACCAAAACAAACAAAATTAAGTTTGCTGTTGAGTTTTTTTTCTTATTATGGCTGATAATGCATGACTTGAACTTTATGAAACCATATTTGATTTTTTGATATTTTGCCATTTTTGCCCAAAATCTGCATTTTTAGACTTATTAATTGGATTTAGACATATTTGTGAAAAATAAGGGTTATTTGAAATTGATTATATCTGTATTTATATCTAGATGCATATTCAAACACTGAATGCAAATAATAGATACGGAGTGAAAATTCAAATAAATATAAAAAAATTTTGCCAAAACCTGTATTTCGTGCATTTACTGGGGGTCAAAGTTCAACTCAATTTTTGTCCCGTCTGTCACGTTTTTTAACAATTAATTAATTCCTAGCAAATACCTGTGACTGGTTTTGGATCAAACTTTATATTTATTAACAAAGGCCTATTACCTTTACGTTGACACTACATTTTTGTAAAAATATAAGTTATGAATATAACTATCAATGTTTTAATCTTGTCCCGTCTGTCACGTTTTGTCCCGTCTGTCACGTTTTTGTCCCGTCTGTCACGCTCCTTTTTACTACTAATTTGTTAATTCAACTAGGTTGTTGCTGTTTCATAATGAGTTTGGCTAAATCTGTCACTTTAGAGGCTTATCACAATAGTTGGTGGCATTATCAACTTAAATAACCTGTAAAAACAACATTTTAGGTAATTGGTGGGGATTTTAAGGTTTTCTACAGTCCCATGCATTGGATATCGTGTTGTACTATGTAAAATTAGATTATTTCCTAGCTTACCTACCTTAATCAATTTAAATTAAAAAAAATAACACTGCTTTTATCTTTTAGCAACTGCTTTTATCAATAAGGGTGTAATTTATTACAGAAAAACTCCTAAAAATGACTGAAATAGTATATTTTACAGATTGTCCAATTCACCCATAGGAATTGTACATGTCCCGTCTGTCACGTTTTTCTTGTCCCGTCTGTCACGCTCATATTTTGGATTTTTTCCTATTTAAGACAAACATGGGGGATTTCCGCAAGTAGTGGCATACAACTGGCCTTAGGCAAGTAATAACCTACAGACATGAGCAGCCTTGCAAGATCATCCAGTTAGCAGGGATTTTAAATTAAGTGAGGTAGTGAAAAAAGCTTGGTAAAAGTGTGTCCCGTCTGTCACGCTGAGTTCAACGACCCACTGACTTCTAGGTCAGAGGTCACACAAAATAAAACTCATATATTTTGAAAGTATGACTGCAATTTAATATTATAAGCATAAAAACTCCTGTTTAATGTTTAACCATTTGCCTACAAATCAATCAAAACTGTGAAAAAGTCATGAGTGGATGTCCCGTCTGTCACGCTGGAATTGCCCAATACAGTTGCAATCAAACTCTTTCCACAGTAAGTATGCTGCCACAAAAACTGTGCTAAATATTACGCTTTACCCAATCTCAATCACATCACATCACACAACCTTCAACTAAATCTCCCTCGCCTCACGACACACTGACTGATCTGAAATGAGAACTGGTAGCAGATGAATCTGTAAATTATGTAATGCTGATTGAATGGAAATGGAGCAATGAGCATGCCATACTGTACGGTGATCTGACCTGACCATACTACAGTGTTTAATAGTTTCATTTTAAAGGTGGTTTGGATTCTTAAATCAGACGCAGTGTGCCATCTTGCGAACGCCTTGTCTAATGTTCACAAAGCATAATATGCACTTAATCAATGTTATGCACCGCACGTAATCTAGCCTACATTTGTAGTTCAAAATGACGACCCGCGGTGAAGCATCCACATGCTTAATGAGTTTAGAGACACGGATTTTCCGCGATCGCGGAAAATCGCGGAAAATCGCGGAATTGACCATTTGAAACGGAAAACGGAAAAAAAAAAAAAAAAAAAAAAAAAAAATCTTTTTTTTTTTTTTTTTTTTTCCTTTTCTTTTTCGGAGCCCGTTCCGAAAAAAACGAAACCGTGACCCGATGGTGACGGTCGGGAACCAGTGTGACGGACTGAACCAACTCAGCCTTAATCATTAATGAATAAATGTTAAAGATATTTACTCTCTGCCTCTGGCCTGTGGTAAGTCCTTCCTGATATCAGGCATGACACATTCCCCCCAAATTTTGATGATTTGTGGGTGAAAATCATGATTTTACCCTACTCATTGAATTTTGTATGGAGTTCTATGTAAACGGAATTTGCAGATTTTCACATGTACAAAGTCTATGGCAAAACGGAATTTCCGTTTTTCAGGCAGGTAAAAACGGAATTCCAGATTTTCTGAAACGGAAAAGGCCTTTTTTTGAAACGGAAAATCAGTGTCCCTATGAGTTTAAGACTGATGTACGATTTTAAATTAAAATGGACAGTATATTTTTTCTGCAAACCACTTATTCTAATTAAAAGTAAACAAATGTGCCTGTATTGTTCATTTGATTCATTGTTTATCTTCTTCACGACCCACTGATCAAATTAAATTGAAACTTAATGGAGATTAGTCTGCTAGTGCTATGTTGATTTAAACGTAATAGGGATTTTACAGCTCTATGGCATTTGTGTAAATTGTGTGGTGCAAAATGCAAGCCTGGCACTCAAGGAGTTAGAGTTGGAAACTGAGCAAGAAGCTTGTCATATTTTGCAATTATCTGTTGGTAATGAATGATTAGCAATTATGCTCAATGATTTGATATTTTGTTCTTTGTGTAGTGTAGCTTTGTTATAGTGATTTACTTTTGTAAATTTTGTACTTAACATTAATGTTCCAATTCATTTAAATGCGAATGTAACAATTGCTATATTATATTATTTATACTATGTATGTTTTGATGTTCAATGTACACTGATCCTTTCAGCACTGCTGCTGATCAGTTTGAAATGTATACCAAAATAAATAAATAAATAAATAGATAAATAATTGGTAATTTGGGTAGGTAGACGCATACATTCAATTATCAATTACATCGGACAATGCCCTTAATCATCACACTCAGAAAGATCCCACATTGGTTTTGAATCCCGGAACGATTTATGCAAAGAGCACACCAGTGCACAAAGCGTTCACAAGATGACGGTGCGCTTCTGATCTACAAATTTCAAACCACCTTTTAAAGTTTGTACATAAACCTAGTCATATAGTTACTGTGTGTCAATGGTACTGTAGGGGCTACAGTACACAAAGTGATAACACACATAAAAACACTAAACATGAACAGCTATCTGTCCGTCTGTTGTTCTTTCGACATGCACTTGTGCAAGTTCACTGTAAAATACATGTCTGCAATAGTAATGTGCTAGCCTATCATGTTATGAGCACTTATAGAAAGGAAAGGAAAAACTATGAGGACTTCATGTGGATTGATAACATTGGTAGTAATTGAATCAATAGTCGCTAGACAGGTGTATTCTGACTCACACTGCAAAACAATTGTCAATCTGCAACACACCTATGACAGTTCTCCATTACATTTCAAGTTTCCACATGAAACTAGCCACTTGCTCTATATGGTATACCAATTTGGTCCAAAATTAGAATTCAGAGGTGTAGGATTAGGATAAGGATAAGGATAAGGATAAGGATGAGGATTAGGAAAACTTAGAAATGGAGATTGGATTGATAACATAACATTGGTAATAATTGAATCAATGGTCAGGACAGGTGTAGGTAGACCTGACTCACACTGCAATGCATCGTCAATCTGCAACACATCTTTGACAGCCCTCCATTTATGACATTGTAGATTATACGAGTATGTAACCATGAACATAATGTACTACCCGCTTGCTCTACACCCATTTGGTCCACCCCCATTTCTTCTAAGTCTACTTAGGAAAATCAGAATTCAGGTTTTGGATTAGGATTAAGATTTGGGGATTCATTTTTGAAAACTAGCCCCTCCAAATAATACCTATCCCCAACACTTACTTTTGTAAACAATCATGGTAAATGTCACTAAATTTCCAAATCATCTTCAACCTGTAATGAAAAACCTTGGTGGGCAGCTACATGTACAAGTACACAGTACACGGACAGGATGCACAGGCCTAGTATAATACACATAACATGTGCATGGTTCAGTTCACTGATTGCGAAATGTGGCTGAATTCTCCCATCATCTTCTGACATTTGCAGCGATGAGATTAGTGTCAGAGTCGACCTAAATCCAGCCTTCATCGTCCTTCCCACTCATTTCCCCGAGGATCGGTTAAATCCTTACTTGGTGCTCACGTGATACAGGTAAAAAATCATCAGTAAGCCAAGGAAATTGTATTTCATTCATTACACACTGGCCCGCTAGGGGCCAGTGAAATTGCACTTCGGGCCAGCAAAAATGTATAAAAGTCATATTTCGGT
>JBAMJV010003438.1:0-12500 GCA_037951105.1 Echinarachnius parma
GCTGATTTAGCCCCCCCCCCCCCCTCCTCCAATTTCGCGATTACTTCGCAACGCTTAAATATTTTACGGTGCCACTTCACGACTTTTTTCCTTAGTCTTTCGCAACTTTTGATACCAAATTTGCGACAACCGGGTGTACCGTTCTAAAGTTACGTGACCTTTTGTAAGTGAGCGTCGGCCCGAAAATCGCTAAATTTTGTGATTTGTGTACAAATCCTATGGAAATTGATTTTTTCCTAGAAAAGACAAAATCTTCATTATTTTTCATTCTAATCACAGCAATCATTTAATTTTGGGCTAAAAATGGTTGAATAATGGTCAATAATTATTTCCATTGAAAAAACAATAAAAAACATAAGTCGAAAAAACAAAGAAATACATAAGAAATGCAATTTTCGCATAATTAATTAGCTCTAATTAGCATATTATATAGGGGAACAAAAATATTAACTATGCAATATTGTATGGCTCATGGACATCTATCACCATGCCAAATTTGGAGTTGATTGGAGTTTCGATTGCCGAGAAAACTACGAAAATTACAAAAAAATACAATTTTCGCATAATTAATTAGCTCTAATTAGCATATTCGAATTAATTTTTTTTTTTTAACTACGCAATATTGTAGACCTTATGGACATCTATAACGATGCCAAATTTGGAGTCGATCGGAGTTTCGGTTGCCGAGACCTAAGGGGGGGGGGGGCCCTTTTAGCCCCCCCCCCCCCCCCCCCCCAGTTTTTTTAAGGTTAGAAATAGCCCAGTCTTTTTAGGGTTAAACCTTCTTGCTTCATTATAGGCTCCCAAGTGTTTTTAATTGCAATTATTATATTTCTTTACCACTTCCATTTTAAACCAATTTTGATTATAAGGGCTATCCAATTATAAGTACTATAACATAATAACTCCTTTCTCTTACACTAATGAACTTATGATATCTTATTTTTGTTGTTATTATTACCTATGACTTTGTTTATTTATTACACTATTATGATATGTGAGCTTGATGTGGTTTTTGTAATCTTTTGCTACAGTGATGACATTTATTAATAAAAATGAAAGAAATTGCAATAAAAATCTTTTCCATTTACTGCAGTTACTTTCAGCGTGACAATGCTCTCAGAACAAGGTTATTTTTCAGAATGCATACTGTAAAATGCAACAGTGTAGTACCATGTTCGAGAATGAAACGTAACCATGGCCAAGTATGAAACTTGAATCCACGACTCGCACATTGAAAGACGAAGGCCCTAACCAATATACCACGACACTCATGATGATGCACAAATGATGATCTAGTAACATATACCCTATATGACTATGGGCCCCGTTTCAGAAAGAGATACAAGCGATTGTAAGTTACAATTAATTGTAAGTCGGAGCATGTGAATATTTGCGCATATCTGATTGGTTGAAATGCGCAACTTTTCTGACTTATGATTGATTGTAACTAACAATCAAATGTATCTCTTTCTGCAACAGGGCCATTAACTCGTGTTACTTAACACACCTGTATGCTCTAAAGGTTTCCTGTGGTAACATTGTGTAGTTGAGGAGTGTGTGATTGCTTGTTTGTTAAGTGGGTTTATAGAATAAAGACTCTAGTGGCCTTGCATGTTTGAATTGATCCGATTGGGGAGGGAGCATACACATTATTTTGCGTTTTTTTTTTTGGGGGGGGGGGGGGGGGGAGGAGAGGGGGCGGGGGCACACTCTGAACATTACTTTATTTGTCAAAGAACTTTTACCCTCACGTTTGGTATTGTTTTATGTAAAATTATTTTTGGGGCACATGTGCCTAATTGCCCCCCCCCCCCCCCCCCCTTCCCCTAGCTACGCTAATGACAGACGCAAACAAATCACGATTTACAATTAGTAATTTTTTTATTTTTTTAAAGTTTATTTCGGGGGGCCTCCTTTCACAAAGATATTTTCCCGGATTCACAAAGGAGGTTTGTACAAACCATGGTTTATCCATGGTTTACATATACGGAGTGCCATTTGTAAACTAATGGAGAAAGAATGTAAACTCATTACTTGTTAACAATGTTAAAGGTAGTGTTGAGTATTGGTATTTCCCGAAGTGCCCCCCGATATTTTTTGTGAGATAATGTAAAACTGACTGTCAAATTCGAAAGAACATTCAATTTTAATGACAGAGTAAACTTTATTTGATCAAAATCGGTTCAGAAACGGCTGAAATATCAATAAATATATTTTTATTCAAAATGTTCTTCACCGGCAATCACCAGGGGATATTTAGACTTTTCAGAAAAATAAAAAAAAATGCTCGAAGACTACTTTGAAAAAAATCAGAATATGTTTTTAAAAAGTCGTTGATGATATCTCTATAGAATCATTATTTTAACAATCATTAAATGCACAATTTTGTATGAAAAAGGCTAACACCAATGATTTTTTTAAATAGCGCCCTCTTGAGTTGTAACGTCTCTTTTTGAATGATAACAGGGGTTTTACTTATTCGTTTGTAATTGTGTATACTTTTCGAGCATGGTGAAGTTATAACTATTACTTTGTACCGTAATGGTGCAGGTTTTGGTTACTAAAGTTAAGTTTGACCAATACTCAACTATCCATTTAATGGTACACATTTTATGCACCGATTATATAAAGGTTTGTTATCTCAGATGGTGCAATTTGCTGGTTAGGCTAGCTCTAACAGTCATATAATTATAAATTATAAATCGTTTCACTTATATACGAGCAGCACTCCATAGATGTAGACCATGGTTTAAACCATGGTTTGTACAATCCTCCTTTGTGAATCCGGGCCTATAAGTTGGACTTAAAATCATGGAAAGCCAGTAGTTTCTGCAGTAAATAATCAACAATGTTTTGAAACCTAAACTCTTTGGGAAAAATCATTGATTTTTTTCAATTATCAAGGAGATTTCTTGTTCTTGAAGTAAGATATCTTAAAATGGTTGAAAACAATGCCTTTGTAGAAAGCGCCCTCTTGTGTTTTAATGGCTCTTAATGATAACGGGCTTTTTACTTAGTCGTTTGTAATTTTGTATACCTTTCGAGCATGGTGGAGTTATAACTATTAGTTTATAATGTTACTGTCCAGGTTTGGTTACTAAAGTTCAGCCTTACCAAAACTGTACTACCCCTTTAAGTACTTTGCACCTTGTATCATAATTAATTGTGTGTTTCAGATCAGCAATTAGTAGAAATGTTAGTATTTAAAAAGTATACATACAGTATATTTTGTTTCTCTTTTCTACAATTTGAAAATAACATTTTTCTAATAGTAACTTAGTGAAGGGGGTGTATTTGCAAAAGCCAATTAAAGGGACTTAGTAACATTGTCCAAATCCTCAAAATAAAATTTTAATTCTAGCGGTTCCCTTATACCTTGTTGTATTCGTATTAACAATAAAATCACGGGACAGGTTTCGTTTTTTCAAATTTCCCTTTCGTTACAAAGATATGTATGATTGAAGTATTCAGATAAGAAAAACTCCGGGCGAGTTTTTCTTCCGTGTACAAAGTGAGTGCAGTGAGTTACTGAATATCACTTTGCATTTTCGCTCATTACTTGGCCATGCAATGTCCATTTGACTTGAAATTTTCACACAATACCCTGTGGACATATGAGATAACAACAATATACATTGCATCAACCATTCATCACTTTTTGCACATGTCAACAAAGTTACTAGATACAATTTTTAACTTATTTTGAGATAAAGTGATGAGTAAACATACTAACATTAAGAATGAGAAAATGTGTGATACTTTTAATCAGACATTTCTAACAAATTTGTATGATAGTAGCTTCATTTAAAAAAAGGTAACAATGGCATTTATCGGCTTTTGCATATGAAATTTTCAAGTGCATGTAGGTTTATCGTTTGTTTTCCTTTGTGTGTTCTATAGCAGCAATTGCTAGAAATCCGAGCGTTGTGCAAATTGCAAGAAAATTTTACAGTACTGAAATTAACTTGAATCAAAATTTATTCAGTTTATGAATTTGATGTATCAATAGTACTACTGCGGCTCAGCGGCGTCATATTTATGTAGACTTAGTTTTAATTACAAAAACATTTTGTACAATATCTTTGCAGACATTAGGTATACCTTGTCAAGGAAAAGAGTGCATACTTTTGTTCATGTCTTTTATTGACATTTAAAACAGGCCCTTTTTACGTTAGAAAACACCTGTAAATATTTGGTTATATTTGTTTAGTTTGTCAAATAGCTCTGTTTATCTTCAGATCTGATAGTTCTGATTTTCGGTGTATATGTAGAACCTATTTCTCAATTTATTACAATTACTCTATTTCTAATTCAATGCAACAGAACTCTTTCTCTCATGTCTATCTGCAAAGTCCGATCCGATCCGATCCGACGAACAACTGCGTATCTGAACTAAAGCCATACGCACGTATTACATGCATGTAATATTGTTCAGATACTGAATTGTTCGTCGGTTCGGGTCGGATCGTGTAGTGTGCGGTGGGCTTTAATGTCAGGTTGCTGATCATTAAAGGGATAGTTGAGTTCTAGTAAGGAGAGTACAGTTTTAGTGAAACTGAATTTTAGTAACCAAAACCTGCATCATTACATTACAAAATAATAGTTATAACTAGAAAGGAACACAAAATTACAAATGACGTAGTAAAGATCATGTTATCATTCAAAAAGAGCCGTTAAAACGTAAGAGGGCGCTCTCTAAACACTCATCGGTTTCAACCATTTTGAATAAAATATTGTGCATGTGATGCTTTGTTAAAATAGTGATTAGATAGAGAAATAACCAACAACTATTTAAATACCTATTTTGTAACTTTTTGAAAAGAGGAAGCATTTTTAAAAATTTTTAACGGCTGGTTCAAAATTCTCTAATAAACCCGGGGCCCCGGGTTTATTACAAATTGTTATATTTATGGATATTTCAGCCGTTTCTGAACCGATTTTGATCAAACAAAGATGATTTTATCGTTTAAATATTATGCTCTTTCAAATTTTACACTCAGTTTTTCATTACCTCACAAACCAATTAAGTAGTCTAGCGCCCTCTCTACCAAAACTCAACTTTCCCTTTAATTGAGGTGTATTTTGGTGCCTTTATGTAAAATAGGATATTTAATTTGTATCATCATGTATTTTTTCTCGCAAATCTTTTGTCCTTCTTTTCATGGACTTGTACAGTACTTGACAGTTCAAGTGATAAATACGGTGTAAGTGTTTTATTGAGCACCTTTGCAAAGGAGAGATTTAAGTATTCATAAATTCATATGTATGTGGTGGCGGTGTTTGCTAGCTAATTCATGTAATGACATATCTAAATAATGTATTCAACAACAATAGTAAGCATCATGTGATCAGGCTGATCAGCAATTCCATTCAATTTAAAGAATACAACGTTCTTTGGCACATAGTTGATGACTTGTAAAATAGGTCTGCCGAAAAACATTCCATGAAAATAAACACAGTATGATTTTAGACTAATTTTCTGATGCCAAATCTCACTTAGCAGCCAGTTTACGCCCCACCCACATTTAGGGTCCAGAATCGGCAGCGTGATTGACATGTGATTTACAATTCATTGGCTTACGTCATCTACAGAATTTAGTTAATTAGTCCGTTCTTTAGATGACGTCACATTTTGGCGATTTAAAAGGGGCGTTCCAGGACAATTAGATATTTACTAATTACCCCAAAATTGATTGATTTTGTAGGAAATGACTGCCAAATTCTTTTTCTTGAGGAAAAATTACGTATAGAGAGCCCAATTGTGAAGATTAGGCCATCTAGACGCTGTAGTTCCTTCAAGCTTGAAATTGCCAAAGCTCAGAAGAACAACATTCATTGTTTGTAACTTGTTAAAATGACATCTGTATTATGTATAACTTTGAGTGTATTTGGTGATGGTTTTTGCTAACAGAAACTTGTACTGAAATTCAATGCTGCTAACTAGTGTATTCATCCAAAACTACAAGTCTGTGACATAATTGACGAAGTTATCCATTTTGTACTCTTACATGGTGTAAGTGTTTTATTTAGCACCATTGCAAAAAAGAGATTTTAAGTATTATTTCATCATTTGGTGGCGGTGTTTGCTAGCAAATTCATGTAATGATATTTCCAAATAATGTATTCAACAGAAATAATAATCGTCATGCGATCAGCAATTCCATTCAATTTAAAGGGACAGTAACATTGTCCAAATCCTCAAAATAAATTTTTCATTCTAGCGGTTCCCTCATACCTTGTTGTATTCGTATTAACAATAAAATCACGGGACAGGTTTCGGTTTTTCAAATTTCCCTTTCGTTACAAAGATATGTACAATCGAAGTATTCAGATAAGAAAAACTCCGGGCGAGTTTTTCTTCTGTGTACAAATTGAGTGCAGTGAGTTATTGAATATCACTTTGCATTTTTGCTCATTACTTGACCATGCAATGTCCATTTGACTTGAAATTTTCACACAATACCCTGTGGACATATGAGATAACAATAATATACATTGCATCAACCATTCATCACTTTTTGCACATGTCAACAAAGTTACTAGATCCCTTTAAGCTTGAAATTGCAAAAGCTTAGAAGAACAACATTCATTAGTTCCAAGTTCAAAATCATGTTTTCTTAAATGAAATTATTATTACAATTATTTTTGTTCTTGAAATTATGCTTGTATAGTTTGCTTATGTTGATTTTTGTATTCATCTGGGTGAAAGTTCATGAAATAGCAATTAAATCTAAATATGTCACCCGCTAGTTAAAGGGATCTAGTAACTTTGTTGACATGTGCAAAAAGTGATGAATGGTTGATGCAATGTATATTGTTGTTATCTCATATGTCCACAGGGTATTGTGTGAAAATTTCAAGTCAAATGGACATTGTATGGCCAAGTAATGAGCGAAAATGCAAAGTGATATTCAGTAACTCACTGCACTCACTTTGTACACAGAAGAAAAACTCGCCCGGAGTTTTTCTTATCTGAATACTTCAATCATACATATCTTTGTAACGAAAGGGAAATTTGAAAAACCGAAACCTGTCCCGTGAATTTATTGTTAATACGAATACAACAAGGTATAAGGGAACCGCTAGAATTAGAATTTTATTTTGAGGATTTGGACAATGTTACTAAGTCCCTTTAAGCGGAAGAAGCAACTTAGTTAGGTTGTGAAACTGTTCTACTCTATAAATAGTAAGTTCGGTTGCATATATTTAATTTCAGTTTCATAGATTTATATCATTTAGTCCTATTTGGCGATGTTACTTCCTCACTAACTATTGTAGTGTATTCATCAAAACAAATTTGTAACATGATATAGAAAGATATTTTTGCACTAGTATACAACCTTTGTAAAGCAGCATTTTGTGTATATACTTCCTTTATCATGAAGACATTCATGAAATATTTTATTATCTAAAGAATGATCATATTTAATTAATTTTGTTTGTAGTTTAACATAATTAAATGCACAAACCAACATCATGAAAATATGAACACGCTTACATTTTTGTTGTTGTTGCCAAGACATGCATATACATGTAGTAAATATTTGGGACTTTGTTTGCATAATGTGTACACATTAAAGAGATCGATTAACTTTATATTTTGTTCCCAAAAGTGATATTTGAGACTTCGATCATATACCAATATCATTGTAAGATTCTTAAGAATGATATGTGAGATTTTCATAGAAAAGGATGTCTAATTCTATCCCGATCGTTCGTGCGAAGTATCCAAATTTGGATACTACGGAGGATTTAGTATCCAAATTCGGATACTCTTGACCAGTGCTGTAGGACTCGAGTCCGGACTCGGACTCGAGACCGGTCTCGAGTCCGTATTTCTCGGGACTCGGACTCGAGCCAAAAAGACTCTGTCTCGGACTCGGACTCGACCAATGGTGACTCGTGACTCGGGCGAAAATCGGGCCGAGACCGGCAACGAGACCGGCATTTTTTCCGTTTTCCCACGTTTATTTATAGTTCATAAAATTACCCCAGCGCAAGCAAAAACAAACCCGTTGTTCTAGCGTACCTTGCTCGCTTGAGTGGCATTCTGGAAAATGATCGTAACATCGTCTCAACAAGCTATTATATGCCTAAATAGACGTTGAGATTAGTCGTTTTATGTTTTGGAACACGTAAGACACGGTCAAGTATTACGGCCAGAACGTGAATTAATTTACGAAAGCCTGAAGCGACTATTGCGCTAGCTATACCAGCGCGCGAATAACGACAAAAAACAATCGACATACTGCATTGCATTGCGAATTGCATCTTCAATCAACCAGTCATTCAACAATCATGTCTTCAGTTTCTCGTGTCATACTGTTTGGGTATACGGACCATAGAGAGTTTGTTGATCGTTCAACAAAGAAAAAACATCAAGCATATAGCCTACCCCAGAGATATTTTGGGCAAGTCTCAAATGGGTTAATGATGCACTTTTACTTCAAGCCTGTATTATGAACCATAGTTGTCAGATTCCCCTTTTTAATTGCAACCCAATGTTCAATATTTGTTAATTAATATTTGTTAAAATGTTAAGTATCATGCTTTTACTCTTTATCAGTATTCATTAATACACTATACATACTCCAGTACTGACATACTCTGATTGTAATAACTTGTGGTAATTCCATGAAAATATCTAAAATGGGCCAAATTTCAAAATCATTCATGTAAGGCTTTTAGCCTCTTTAGTCCAGTAGTTATCAAATGTTCATAACTGACAGTTTATGGCACAAAACGTGAATGTTCAGATATTTGATATTTTTTGCTAAAAATTGTGATCTTAAAAGGATTAGAAAATTGTTGAAATTTATGCTTAACTTCAACAATGATTATTTTCAACAACTTGACTGTTTGCAAATAAAGTTATATCCCATTAATCCATTTGACAGTGAACCTTAGGAAAAGATATGCAGCAGTTCCTTATCCACTGTATTTTTGGGAAATTAAAGGGTGACAAAGATCAACTAAATACTTTTCCCATCTGTCACATTTTGTATGAACTTTTTAATTTATTTTTTATTTGTATTGAATTTGTCTCATACTCTGTAATAATAACCTTTAACATTGCCCAAAATCAGTTCTGCAGATAACTCTTTGTCATTTCTTTGATGGTGTTTATTATGAAGGTAACTGTTGTAGTAAGAAGAGAAATTTAAAATTATAAATTCTCTGACAAATGGAAGTTTACAATGAACCAGACAAATATTTATGTTATAAAGAGTTCACTGTAAGGCATTTATCATTATGAAACTGATGTGTCATAACAAGAATTGCAATTTAAGATTTTTCCCATTGGGACTCGGATGTACGGGACTCGGTCTCGGACTCGGACTCGGACAGGGTGGACTCGACTACAGCACTGCTCTTGACTAAGGTCAAACAATTTGTTCTTAATTATCTCCATAATTATAGAGACATTTGAACATTCAAAACCCATTACAGTCTTCTGTTACCACAAGCCAAACAACAACGTACTACAAGAGAAGTGTAAGCTCCAAGTGATTTTGGTTGAATGTTTCGAAGTTAATTGATCACTTTAATGTTCACTATTTATTTCTAATATAAGTTAGAAAAACAAATGTTGAAATCATTTATTGGGAAGAAATGCGTGTTAAACCTTTTTGCTTCATTATAGGCTCCCAAGTTTTTTTATTGCAATTATTGTATTTCTGTACCACTTCCATTTTAAACCAATTTTGATTAATAAGGGCTTTCCAATAAGTACTATAACATAATCACTACTTTCTCTTAGACTAATGAAGTTATGATTTCGTACTTATCAGTGTACTTTTGACATCAATGTTATCTTCTTTTGTTATTGTTATCTATGACCTTGTTTATTTATTACACTATGATGCTATGTAAGCTTGATGTGATTTTTGTAATCTTTTGCTACAGTGATGACATTTATTAATAAAATGAAAGAAATTGCAATAAAAATCTTTCCATTTACTGCAATTATTTTCGGTTTGACTGGATGACAATGCTCTCAGATCTAGGTTATTTTTTTAATCAGAATGCATAATGCATCCATGTAACAGTGTAGCACCATGTTTGAGAATGAAGCGTAACCATGCCCAAGTAAGAAACTTTAATCCACGACTCGCACATTAAAAGACGAAGGCCCTATAAAACAATATACCACAACACTCATGATGATGCACAAATTATGAACTTGTAACAGTAACCCTATATGGCTATCACTATGGTCCCATTGCAAGACCATTGCAGAAAGAGATACAAGCGATTGTAAGTTTCAATTAATTGTAAGTCGGATCATGTGACTAAATGCGGATATTATCTGATGCGCAAATCTTCTGACTTACAATCGATTGTATCTCTTTCTTCAATGGGGCCATTAACTCGTGTACTGTACTTAACACACCTCTATGCTCTAAAGGTTTCCTGTGGTAACATCCCAGGTAGCAAGCCGACGTTTGATCAACGTTGGAATCTCGCAACTCGTTGGATATTCGCGTCTTTTCGCTCTGCGACGCAAGTGCGGCTAAAAGGGATTTAAATTAGCTTTGATCGTCCCCGTACTCTGGCTACCGTCGCGATCTATTTGCAGTTTCGCAGTGAAGAATACGCGGAACGGCTCCTTGCTCGAGTGACCAGCGCTTCTGATTGGCTAACGCCACTGACCTTTGGCTGACCCATTGAAGTAAGGGCTTACCGCCACCGATCTACACCGCTGCGTAGTCGGTGTACAGACAACGCTATTTCGGTCAACTACCGTCGTAGGTTTGGACGATACGCGGAAATTTTTGGTCTGAGTGCGACCCCCCGCTAAGATTAGCGTTGTAGCCGCACATGCGTCGTTGTGCGAAAAGACGCTATAGAAATCTGGTTGGATACCAACATTGGTCCAACGTTGGATCAATGTTGGAATCTCGCAACTCACTGGATGTTGAAATCTGGTTGGATACCAACGTTGATCTAAGTTAGAATCTCAAAACCCATAATACGTTGGACCATCTTGTTGGACCAACAATGGATCAAACGTCGTACCAGCGCCATTTGGGCGTATGCACACATCACTGGTCCAACATTGCCAGTCAACTGAGCAACGTTGCGAAAAAAATTGCCAGCATTGGTCCAACGATGGTCCAACGATGGCCGGCTACCTGGGATTGTTGAGGAGGGTGTGATTGCTTGTTTGTCAAGTGGGGATATAGAATAAAGACTCCAGTGGCCTTGCATGTTTGAATTGATCTGATTGGGGAGGGAGCATGCACATTATTATTTTGTATTCATTTTTTTTTTTGGGGGGGGGTGGAGGAGAGGGGGCGGGGGCACACTCTGAACATCACTTTATTTAAATGTTAAAGAACTTTCACCCTCACGTTTGGTATTGTTTTATGTAAAATTATTTTGGGGGCACATGTGCCTAATTGCCTCCCCCCCCCCCCCCCCCCCCTTCCCCTAGCTACACTAATGACAGACGCAAACAAATCACGATTTACAATTAGTAATTTTTTTTATTTTTATTTTATTTCGGGGGGCCTCCTTTCACAAAGATATTGGCCCAGATTCACAAAGGAGGTTTGTACAAACCATAGTTAATGGTTTACATATACGGAGTGCCATTTGTAAACTGATGGAGAAAGAATGTGAACTCCTTACTTGTTAACAATGTTAATAGTACACATTTACTAAATGCACCAATTATATAAAGGTTTGTTATCTCAGATGGTGAAATTTGCTGGTTAGCTAGCTCTAACAGTCATATAATTAGAAATTATAAATTGTTTCACTTGTATACGAGCAGCACTCCATAGATGTACACCATGGTTTAAACCATGGTTTGTACAATCCTCCTATAAGTTGGACTTAAAATCATGGAAAGCCAGTAGTTTCTCCAGTGAATAACCAGCAATGTTTTGAAACTTAAACTCTTTGGGAAAAATCATTGATTTTTTTTCCATTATCAAGGAGATTTCTTGTTCTTGGAGTAAGATATCTTAAATCTCTCAAATATTTGCAGGTGATGAATATGTTTTCTATTCCAAAGATACAAATGGTATACCATCAAATTTAAGTTCAACCCCAGGTCGAAAAAACAGTTGAAACCAGTTGAAACCAGTTGGAAATTCAACTGGTTTTTTACTGGTTTTAACTGGCATCAAACGGTAGCAGTTAAAATTGCAGCAGACCAGTTAAAACCAATAGAAATACCAGTTGAAACCAACTACTTTAACTTTTTATCATGTACTGGTTAATCCCTCTACTGGTTTCTTAATGGTTTCAACTGGGTTTCTTACTGGTCAGCCTAACTGGGTTCTTACTGGATTCTTACTGGTTGATCCAGTTGATTCCAGTTGATTCTAGTGTACCAATTTCCATATGGAAACCAGTTGGTATCAACTGGTACCAGTTGGCAACTAATTTTCAACTGTTTTTTTTTCGACCTGGGACTTAGGATATTTTGTGAAACACCCCTATAGTGGTACTCGTATGAACACAGTGGAACGATGACCGTATAACAG
>JBAMJV010003438.1:17500-24571 GCA_037951105.1 Echinarachnius parma
AAATGCACCAATTATATAAAGGTTTGTTATCTCAGATGGTGAAATTTGCTGGTTAGCTAGCTCTAACAGTCATATAATTAGAAATTATAAATTGTTTCACTTGTATACGAGCAGCACTCCATAGATGTACACCATGGTTTAAACCATGGTTTGTACAATCCTCCTATAAGTTGGACTTAAAATCATGGAAAGCCAGTAGTTTCTCCAGTGAATAACCAGCAATGTTTTGAAACTTAAACTCTTTGGGAAAAATCATTGATTTTTTTTCCATTATCAAGGAGATTTCTTGTTCTTGGAGTAAGATATCTTAAATCTCTCAAATATTTGCAGGTGATGAATATGTTTTCTATTCCAAAGATACAAATGGTATACCATCAAATTTAAGTTCAACCCCAGGTCGAAAAAACAGTTGAAACCAGTTGAAACCAGTTGGAAATTCAACTGGTTTTTTACTGGTTTTAACTGGCATCAAACGGTAGCAGTTAAAATTGCAGCAGACCAGTTAAAACCAATAGAAATACCAGTTGAAACCAACTACTTTAACTTTTTATCATGTACTGGTTAATCCCTCTACTGGTTTCTTAATGGTTTCAACTGGGTTTCTTACTGGTCAGCCTAACTGGGTTCTTACTGGATTCTTACTGGTTGATCCAGTTGATTCCAGTTGATTCTAGTGTACCAATTTCCATATGGAAACCAGTTGGTATCAACTGGTACCAGTTGGCAACTAATTTTCAACTGTTTTTTTTTTTCGACCTGGGACTTAGGATATTTTGTGAAACACCCCTATAGTGGTACTCGTATGAACACAGTGGAACGATGACCGTATAACAGGAATAGTTACAGAGACAGATAAATAGATGAGAAATTATGAGAAATTGTACAATTTTGTACGTACAGTATATGATTTAGTTAAATTGGTAATTAAATAAATTCAAATTCAAATAACTTCAAGACATGATAATCAAAGTACATGTTTATACAATTGTCATGGAAACGGAGCAAGAATAAGGAGGTCATACAGAGTCACATTGTGACAAAGCTTTGACATCGGCTTTAACTAAAACAGCAAATAATTATACAGTGGAACCTCATTATAACGATATTATGGGACCATGAAAATAACGTGTTATACGATGTTTAACATTCTGTAGCAGCTATCTTTTACTTAGAACTGCTTTCCCCCCCCCCCCCCCCCCCTCCAATAAAAATAACAAATAACAAATCAAACAAATTAAAAAAAAAAATCAAAAAATAATAAAGTCGAACGTCTTTATAACGAGGTCCGTACACGGGCCCCATGAAAATGACCTTGCTATTAGTATAATGATCATACAACAGAAGAGCCGGGGCCAACAATATTGCATTTTAAGACGGTTTTGTTTTATCTGGTCTCTTTATAATGAGGTTCCACTGTAATCTACAATTTTCGTATTTTCGATAAATCTACAAATGATTCAAAATGTGTTCCTTTGTTTGGTTTTTTCAATGTTACAAAAAGAGAGATGGCGCCAAAACAATGAAACTAATAAGAATATTAATGTACTTTTTGACATGTTCCTATTTTCCTGGAAGGGGGGGGGGGGGGGGTGGTAGTGATCTGGGGGTTTATTGTCTTAGGGGCGTAATCGTTTGGGGAGGGGGTGAATTTTCCAAGGGGTAGTTAGTCCTAGAACCGTGATTCTACTATCGTATATTTTTGCAATTATATGGAAATGCTGCATGATGTCTACAAACATTTCGGAATGGATAATCACACTAAGATCTAAGGTTAGTTTTCCCCCTAGGGGAAACAAAATAACAAATGAGGAAATATACTCTACACTTATACTACCATGTGGTGCAATATAATGTTCGTGGCTATGTGTCAGGTTGTCATGGAATTACCAATTGAAAATTACCAATTTAAATCAATTGGTAATCGAAGAACATGCATATGTGGAAAATGAAACAATTTGGACAAATTGAAATCAATGGGTACCAATTGAAATTAATGGGTACCCATTGAAACCAATGCCAATGAGTACCCATTAAATTCAGTTTCAATGGGAACCCATTATAATTTCAATGGGTACCCATTGAAACCAATGGGTACCAATTAGAATTTCAATTGGTTTCAACTGGAATTTCGTCCTGGGTGATGTCCTTCTTCTATGGTTTACTGTGAAAAGAGAAGATGAGAAAATGGGGAAGAAGTCCAATTGAGGTTAATTTGATCGGTTTGACTATTAGCATTACTATCATTATTATTATTATCATTATAATCATTATAATTTTTATTATTATTGTTATTATTATTATTATTATTATTATTATTATTATTATTATTATTATTATTATTATTATTATTATTATTGTAAGTAGTAGTTGTAGTAGTAGTAAAAGTAGTAGTAGGAGTAGTAGTAGTAGTAATAGTAGTAGTAGCTCTAGTAGTAGTATTAGTAGTAGTAGTAGTAGTAGTAGTAGTAGTAGTAGTAGTAGTAGTAGTAGTAGTAGTAGTAGTAGTAGTAGTAGTAGTAGTACTTCTTCTACTTCTACTTCTACTTGGGTACTCGACAGGGTCCATCAGTCAGGACGTAGAGTCGAGGGGAATCGGTGAGGTGTCCCGTTAATTGCCGATTGAGGCAACTGCTCCCGCAAAGGCTCCTAATGATGTAGAAGCTAAGACATTATTGGGGAGCGCATTCCATGCTGTGACAGTTCATGGGAAGTAGGAGTTCTGGTAAAGCTGAGTTCGAGTAGGTATATGCTTGAGCTTATTTGGGTGGTATTGTCTGGTGATGCTTGGGGCCATTGGTGTTAGTAGTTGGTCAGGTGTAATTGCTACCATGCCATTCTGAATTTCGTAGAGGAGGCTAAGGCAGGAGATGTGTCTGTGTCTTTCCAGTGTAGTCCATTGAAGTTGTTGAATCATAGCAGACACACTATCAGAGTGGCGGAATTGTTGACGAACGAATCTTGCTTCTCGCCTCTGTACAGCTTCAATCTTTGAGATGCTCTTCTTTGTAGATGGATTCCAGACTGTTGCACAATATTCCAAGCGAGGTCTGACTAGGGAGAAGAAGGCTTGTTGTCGGATCATCTGGGAAGAGCGTCGTAGATTCCTATTGATAAGCCCGAGCATTTGGTTGGATTTCGATGCAATTCCATCAATGTTTTTTTGCCAGGATAGGTTGTGAGAAAAGGTAAGACCCAGGTATTTGTAGTTTTGAACTGCTGTAAGTTGAGTATTGCCCAGTAGGTAATTGCCTTCAATGTTGTTTCGACGGAGTGAGAACCGTAGAAGATGACATTTCTCTGTGTTGAATTTCATCTGCCAGGTAAGAGAATATTGATGAAGGCGGTCAAGGTCCCGCTGAAGCGCATGGTGGTCCGAGATGTCATGAATAGGATTGTATATAAGACAGTCATCTGCAAACAGCCTTAGCTTGGTAGAAGTAGAAGTAGTAGTAGTAGTAGTAGTAGTAGTAGTAGTAGTAGTAGTAGTAGTAGTAGTAGTAGTAGTAGTAGTAGAAGTAGAAGAAGTAGAAGTAGAAGTAGAAGTAGAAGTAGTAGTAGTAGTAGTAGTAGTAGTAGTAGTAGTAGTAGAAGTAGTAGTAGTAGTATTAGTAGTAGTAGTATTAGAAGTAGTAGTAGTAGTAGTAGTATTAGTAGTATACTACTGCTGCTACTACTACTACTACAACTACTATAGTAGTTGTAGTAGTAGTAGTAGTAGTAGTAGTAGCAGCAGCAGCAGCAGCAGCAGCAGTAGTAGTAGTAGTAGTAGTAGTAGTAGTAGTAGTAGTAGTAGTAGTAGTAGTAGTAGTAGTAGAAATAGTAGTAGCAGCAGTAATAATAACAGAACAACACCAATCCCAACCTTTTTCCCGAGGTTCAAGCTGGCTTCCTGGCCTATAAGGTCGACATCCTCGGTCACCTCTACTTCCGGTTTGTACTCGGTTTCAGCCCCATCTTGAACTATGCGATTAGCCACGCCTGTTTATAATTATGTATACAGAATAAATGAAGGAAAGGTAATGATCAGAAGCGAACCCACTCTGCATAATTCGGTCATATTTTAAAAACAAATCACACATGTTTGATAATTGAGCATTTGTCTCTATCACATCACATTCTTTAGACCAGTGTGAATAAGAATTTAAATAAATGCAAGAGCCTACTTTTTTGATATTGTAAATTGTTTTGGAATTAGGGCCTACCTTGTGTATATTTTGCTTTTTATTTATATACCGTGGGTGCTGGAGAACCTGGCCGGGGGGAGAACCCGGCCAAAAAATGGACAGGGCTACCTTTGAAATTAGATTTGCCGAGAATGCACTGATCATGCGACTCAAAACTTATATCAAACGATTTATCTGCATATTGCTCATAAAATACATGTATATTGCTGTTCTGTAGTCCTCCTGGTTATCCAGAAAAACGCTTGAAAGTCAGTCTTTAAACTCCAAAATTTGTTTTGTTTTGTTTTGTTCACGATAATTTGAGATTTCAATTTTTATAATCTTCTCGCTTTTGTAAATCTACGCTCAGTAGTTCATTTCGGTAGAAACTTACACCAATTGGACCGTAATATCGCGGTGCCTTCGCTGATAAAAAAAATTATCGCTCAACGGCAAAGCGGGTTTCCGCACGGCGCGATTTCATGCACCAAGGTTCAATTTATCGCAGTGCAGGAGAACCCGGCCACCGCGCACGGTGCGTGTACAAAGTCAATGATGCACTGTGCTAATCTGTGTTGTGTGTGACTGGCCGGGTTCTCTAGCACCCACGGTATGTGTTTCACTTTTTTTTTCTTTTTTTTCTAACCATTATTCAAATGTTTTGAGCCCCAAAACAAAGATCTATATAAGACGATAGCAAAAACAAATAATATATTGGATTTTTATTGTTCAGGACAGATTATATTTCTTTATGTTTTGTTGACAAATCCCGAACTAATTTTCAATTTCGGGCTGACATGCAAAGACAACATGGTGCGTGACTACGTAACGGTAATCGATATGTAACGGCCGGCAAGTTCGATTCCGCAAATGTTCCGTTTTGGTATAGAGGGCGCTGCACGAATTTTGTTTTTGTGAGGTAATGGAAAGCTGTGTGTAAAACTTGAAAGAGCATACAATTTTATTGACAGAATAAATGTTATCATGTTTATTTGATCAAAATCGGTCCAGAAACAGCTGAATACCAATAAATATATCCGTTCGGAATAAACCTGGGACCCCAGGTTTATTCGATAAATTAAGAAAATATATAAATGCTTAGCCTACACTTTTTCAAATATTTTTAAAAGAGGATTTTAAATAGTTGTTGGTAATTTATCTATTTAATCAATATTAAAACCAAACATCACATGCACATTTTTGTATTGATAATGGTTGAAACCAATGAGTTTTTAGAAATCACCCTATTGAGTTTTAACGACTATTTTTGAATGAAAACAGGCGTTTTACTAAGTAGTGTAAGTTGTAACAGCCTGCAATGTTATGGTGCAGGTTTTGGTTACTCAAATTCAGTTAGACCAAACTGTATATCCCTTTAAAGGATGCGCAAGATTTCAAAGAAAAAGTCACGAAGGGGCCGCGGGGCGATACCTTCACGCTTTAGTTGACGAGCGATGTGCGAAATCGCGAAGGGAAGAGAGGGCGCATTATGGCCTCGACGAGTAAAGGTTAAACAATAAGTGGTTCATTGAACTCAATATTATGTTGATACTTTAAAGGGATAGTTGAGTTTTAGTAAAGAGAGCGCTAATGAAAAACCGAGTGTCAAAATCGAAAGAGCATATAAGATCCAACACGAAATGTCTCTACTCACCATCACTGGCAGGTGCCCCAGACCTCCCAGGCCCGCTGTATTGAGAATGACAAATCAGTAATATTTATTCAAAAAAGCAAAAAGTAATATCAATTGTACTCAGCATGGCCTTGCAGAACTATATATGAGCTAGAAATAAAGAATTGAGATCTGTAAACTTTCACTTCCTTGATATTACATGCAGGGTATCACACAATCATGCTAAAAAATACTTCAAATTAAAAAGAAAACATATAATTCTCAAGTAGTGATACTCTACCATTCAATCTGGTGTCGCGCCATGACTAATGACAACACAGGGGATGATTTTCGGTCTAGTTCGGTATTTCGAACATGGAATTCACTTGGAGAGTTGAGGAGAAGTTTTGCCAGCCCAGGTCGAAAAATCAGTTGAAACCAGTTGAAACCAGTTGGAAATTCAACTGGGTTTTACCTGGTTTTAACTGGCATCAAACGGTAGCAGTTAAAATTTCCGGTTCCCAGTAAAGATATTAAATGGACAGATGCAGCAGACCAGTTTAAACCAATAGAAATACCAGTTTAAACAAATTCAAAATACCAGTTGAAACCAAGTACTTTAACTGGTATTCATGTAACGATTAATCCCACTGCTGGTTTCTTAATGGTTTTATATTGGTTTCAACTGGTTTTCTTACTGGTCAGCCTTACTGGGTTCTTACTGGTATCTATTATTGGATTCTTACTGGTTGTTCAAGTTGATTCCAGTTGATTCCAGTGTACCAATTTCAATATTGAAACCAGTTGGCCAACTGGTATCAACTGGTACCAGTTGGCAACTAATTTTCAACTGTTTTTTTTTTCGACCTGGGAAGCTTTGGGGCCATCTAGAAAAGGCGGCAAACAAAACTTGACGCAATCATAACTTTTGACATGAATGGAAAATCCAAAGTTGCTCAATCTTTAATACTTGGTTCATACAACTGCTGTAATTTCATTCAATGCAATGTAAAGAACCCCCCCCCCCCCCCCCCCCCCCCCCCCATTTAAATTATACTTGCATGGTTACATCGGCTTTCTGTCCAACAAGTTTCACCTTGCCTGTGGTTTGTTTAGTCGGATTAAAAGTAAGCTTAACGTTTCTCTGCTCGATCCTCGCAGGGTCTTGACCTGTTATGATAAGAACACAATATTAACTTGTAATCTTGTACACTTGTAAGCTCCCCCTCCCCTCCCCACCACCACCAATAAAACAAAAATCAAGCAAACAAACAGACAGAGCACTCCATTGCTGAA
>JBAMJV010003439.1:0-25374 GCA_037951105.1 Echinarachnius parma
ATGATAATATATATACATGTACATGTATATATATACATGTATATATATACATATGTATATAATACATATACATGTATATATATTGATATCAACATAAATTGATATATTGAAACAGGATCTATACTGCAATAATACTTTTTCAAGCAGCTATTGGTCATACTGGCATATCCGGGGATGAGAAATTGTAGGGTTAGACAAAAAAAAATCAGTGTCTGTTCCGACGGTTCACGTTCCACTTAGACCACGTCTGGCTCCACCGACCGCCTCCAACTGTAGAAACCCCCATTTAGAGTTGGTTATATTAATGACTTGGAAGGGATGTGATGATGGGATGAATATAATAATAATAATAGATCGTATTTGTATAGCGCCTAATGCAGAACAGCCTATGCCTATAAGCGCTTATTATTATTATTATTATTAACCCTAGTCATTTGGTATACAGTTCAGACCCGCACAATTATCTTGTACACATTCTCAACGCCCAGGGGAGCATACTTGACGCGGGCAACGGTATATGTGCACCAAGCTTATTTTCACCAAACCACATATTGGGGTATGTTGTCGCTTGAACTCCACATCTGAATGATATACGTCCCATTTGTTTTGCGAGCAGAGTTTGTCCTAGGATTTAAGACCTAGTGGTAGGGGTAAGAATTATGTTTAGGGTTATGTTTATGTTGGGGGTTTATTTTTTAGTTCGGGGCCAGGTTTCCTCTATTATTAAACCAAAAATGTAGACCGAATGACTATACACAAGAGCCGAACATATTTATGACCATCACGGACAAGGTAGCACCGTAAAATGTGACATTCGTATTGATATTTTGGGTTTTTCAACACAAGAGAGAGAAAGAGGGGTGGCTTTTAAGACACACTCTATTTGTACTCCCTATGATGTATACGCCACTCTTCAGCAGCACCAGGTATCCAGTTTCCAGCCATAAACCAACCGTTAAGATGTCAAGCACGCGAATGGTTTTGAATTACACCCAGTAGAAATAATAAATCACTTATGTCAGTTGTTCTTATTCTCATTATACATGCAATACATACCGAGTAATACGTGCTCATTATCTGTTCAAAAAGTGCACCTATAATTCGATTAAAATGAGCTTAAATATGGAACAATGACAAGTTCGAGGGGTTTGGCCTGAGGGGCTAGGAATCTAAGGGGAGGTCAGTCAATTAAGAAATTAAATTAAACTGTGAGAGGTTTTATCAAATCATTCTCCCAAAGAAGTGGAAACAATTGCCGCCTTCCAACCTGCCACGTTACCGATATGAAAAAAATTATTATTCTTCAGATATATATACCCACTGTAACAACATTCCCAATCCTAAACACCAGTTAACCATCTAGCGGAGATAATAAGTCATTAATTAGATAAGGATATCATAAACTAAAATAACTTTAAAAATATCCAGTAACTTTGACAATGTTAAACAACATCAAGTGGGGCTATCTTATTTCTCTTGTACCTTTTTTGTTTGGCTGCCTTATGGTAACAGAAGACTGAATTGGGTTTTCATTTTTTAAATGTCTCCTAAATTTTGGAGATATTTTGGAGATGAAAAAACCGTTCCAGAAAGCTTTTCGATTATAGTAAAAATTCAATGGGCAGTAAAGGTGAATCTAACATAAATTCACCTTTTCACTAAATAAACAATTTTATTTTCCATGAATTTAAACTGTCCATCACCATTCAGAAGAAGAAACTCACAATTATATTTGATGATCTGATTGAAGTCTTAAATATCACTTTTGGAAAAAATTCTTATCAATTTAATGGATTACTTTGACAGTAATACAATTTATTGTGAAAATTGTATATTTTATATGTATATCTTACCCATCAGAGCAACCTGTTTGTCGGCCGTCATCTGGGGGAGGCGGCTGGGTCTCCTGCTGTCCTCTCTGCGAAGTCGCGTCCCATCCGTGCTGCCCTCCAGGAACATTCCCGAAGACACACTCGCCTGGGACGCATGCCTCCTGTGGTACTGCAGGACGTCGGCCGCGCTTCTACTCCTGACTATGCTTACCCTTGAATTCTTCTTCAAAGGCGTCACTCCCCCTTTAAGTGGCCGAACTCTAATTTTGGCTAGCGATTGATAGGTAGTTTCCGATTCGGTGATTAATATCTCGACCGAGTGAGACTTTGGTAACAGTTTGTACTCCTCTGTTTCTTCTTCCGTTTTTAGAAGACGCGTTTCTCCCTTTCCAAGGTCCTCGAGAGCTGTTGCTGGATCTGGATAATGTACAGGCTCTGATTGGCTTGTGGTTTGAGAACAATCACAGCAGTCTGGCTGACTTGTAAGATTGGAAGAGTTTCTTCTTTCTGGCTGACTAGTGTGATAAAAACAATCATTGAATTCAGGTTGACTCACACGATTAGACGATACCGTAGAATTCAGCAGTACGTGGTCCGATTGTTCAACTTCAACCGTGGTTTCCGGTTCGTTCATCAAAGGAATACGCTCTTCCGGTATGATAATCTGAATTCCTGATTGACCTTCATTTGCCGAATCAAATACACAAGGAATATCCGCTTCAGGATCAAAGACATCAATATGTTCATAGTCCGAATGACAACTTCCACCATCGTTTAGCTCGTATTGGCTAACACTTGATGAGTTACTCATGGTGCTGTTCGGGGACTGTATCATCTCATCCTGACTAGTGCAGGCACAATGCGAGTCGTTGTCAACCATGGTAAGGTCTATCGGTGTCTCCACGACTTTAAACGTTGAGCTGCTGTTGAGATTGAACAACGTATCTTCCTTTGTCATGCTATTCCTGCACGGTTCATCCATCATGTCACCAGCCGATGCGACCTTCCGCATCTTGTTGGACGTCGTCGGTACCCGGTCACGGTTCTTTCGTAGTGAATCGAACCTCTGAGCGTACTTCCCCTTTTCAAGATCCCTGACGATTTCTCTGACAGACCGTTTCCGCCTGTGAAGAACCACATCAACCTCGCTTCCATAGCAGTTATCACCGTCTTGGTTTCCGGAATTATTCTCGTTTGGGTTGTTCTGTGAGTAATCATTCAGTTCGTTTACGGACCCTTTTAGGTTCTGACTCGGCTCGCCTGGAGCAGTACATTTGATCGTTAGATCATCGCCACCATTGCGCATGTTGTGACTTTCTGGAGAAGCAGTGAATCCAGAATCCACGTCTGCTTTCTCTTCCTGCGGCGAATCACTGGATTTGCTCTGTTGCTTGAATCTGAAACTGGCTGTTACGGACTTCCAGGCGCGAATCTTAGTAACCCGTTCCCTACTTGGTCCTCTCCTGATGCCCTCAGCTCTTTCCGTTGGATAATCAACGGTCCGATCACCCCCTTTATAGTTATTTGGAGACTCTGCAGAGTCTTTTGATTTACCCCCGTTTCCGATCCTGAAGCTTGATGTCACTGCCTTCCAAGAACGATTCCTCAGCAGCTTCTTCCTGTTCGTTGTACCCACCAAGTCCTTCGCTCGCTCTTCCCGGGATGTGGACTTCTCCGTGTCCGAATTATGATCTCTGGATCTCTCAGTCCTTGACGGCGGTGGCGCCTTCGATGTCTTGATGGACCGATGCGAACGCACCCGTCGCCCTTTCTTACAAAGATGGAACACCACGAGCAGGTAGGACACCACCATCGTTGGAACGGTGATGCCATAAATGGCCATGAAGACGACCACGTAGAACTGACACATTTCCCAGATGGGCGAACAGTGGTGTGTGTCGAACATGTACTCGTACTTGGAGAAGACGCCGAAGACCGGAAGGACGCCTATGATGGCCGAGACTATCCATGTGGAAGCGATCATCAGCAAGGTCTTGACGGCCGTTGGTGGGAAACGGCGGAACCAGACAACGGTCAGATATCTACGGGAAAAGAGGGAAAATTAAAACATAAACATGATAAAGAGAACTTGAGATGTAGCTTTTAAATGATGGATACGATATTTATCAGCACAACATTTTGAATGATGTCAAGATCTGCCATAATAATGATAAAGAATAAGTGTTTTGTGATGACGCTGAAGAGCGGAAGGAGACCATTTATGGCCGAGACTATCTATGTGGAAGCGATCATCAGCAGGGTCTTGACGGCCGTGGGAAACGGCGGAACCAGACAACGGTCAGATATCTGCGGGAAAAAGATTGGGAAAGTTATAACATTTATATTAATTGGAAGCAATCATTAGCAGGTTTGTTAGGTTGTTGGCGGTAAATAGTGGTACAAGATGACGGTCAGATTGCTACCTATGTTGGAAATAAGAATAAAATGGAATGTATTCGATATAACAACTTTCGTCTCTGTATCCATTTCATTATAAATATTAAATAACTTTCGCTGTTATCATAACTTCGTACCAAACTTAGACGTAAGGCACGAGTCCTGTATAATGGTGATGTTACGCATAAAACATTAAGTTGCGTTCTATTGCAACTTAGCAATTAAACGCAACTGCCCATTGCATTAACTTTGCGTTTGATTTCAAACAAAGCTTTGCAAAGGCTGAAGGATCAATTCAAAGTTGCATTTTTATATTTGTGGACTTTTGTTTAATCACATTTCTTAAAATAGGCACCACCCAGGCTGTATTTCAGAGTTTAGATAACTTACAAAGTGGACAAGAATGAATCAACACATCTCTAGAACTGGTGGCGGTTCTGAAAGGCACACCAATATGCATGGTTGAATTGCTGCTATCTTTCCTACCAAAAACTCGTGACAGACTGAGTTACTTTTTTTGTTATTAAACACGTGTATGATAGCATTATAAAATATGTTTCACTTTCGGAGATTTATTAAGATCTAAGCCGGCTCGCCCAGACTGGCACATGTCTCGTTCACCTTTACTATTTTGCATATAATTGTGCATATTATAATTTTTCACCTGACTTAGTAAATACAATACATCAGCTGCCATCATGGCACTGCTACATGGCAATTCAGATGATAAAACAGTTGTTAACTGGTGGTGGAGGGAAAATCATGGAATGTTCCCCTCGGCATTTTAAATGCTATTTCGTGAAGAAAATTAGTCCCTCGACTATGTCTCGGGACTTGTTTACTCTTCCCTAAATAGCATTTAAAATCCCTTGCGAGTGGAACATTCCGTGCTTTTCCCTCCACCACCAGTTAACAACTGTATAATATTACACCTCTCACCAAAATAAAGTGGAAGGGGAAACAAATCATGAAATGTCAATACTATATTCTATAATTTTCTTTGAAAATGCAAATAACAGAAACGACTTAACTAGAACAAGACTATCAATTTCCCTGGTTATATAAAGTATTTCTAAAAATATCAATATCCTATGTACAGGAAATTAAGGAAATCGTTGGGAAGTATTAAACCGTGTACAGCTACAACTAAATGATATGCAGTTAACATTACCCATTTATACCCGCATATTATACGTATATTAATTACTCACAGGGTTAATCTACAGTCTACCCCCAAAAGACAGAACTTAAATTTAACTGGTACTCAGCTTGAATATAAAAATAGCAGATTGACAAGCCTTAGTTTTTGTGGAAACAAATATAAAAAATTGACCCAAATTAAGCAAGATGGACAATTTTATCACAGAGAAATTACGTAACACTGGTGTAGGAAAGTAAGACACGATCACAAAATCACGTTAATAATTTTTTACTTATGAGTAACGCACCAAAATGACACTAACTAAAAGAAGAAAGCTATATAATTATACAGTTATTTAACCGTTTGATTGCCAGGGGAATTACGTGTGTGTTAATTATAAATTCTATACTAAACATAAACAGTCCTGGTAATGAAAGACTTAGTGTAAGTACCATGGATTTCATTTTATTGATTTCTTGAGCTGATTTTATTATTTCAATAATGTTTTGCGAAGTCACCTGGCCTAGCACGAGCACACGTTGAACATACAATATCAACCCGGACCAGTTATATTTTGTCACATGGGCGTCAATGTGCTGTTTTTGTGCATACTCGGTATTCATAATGTAGGAAAAGGGTCGCTATTCATAAAACAAAATCAGGGTCGCTATTTATAAATAGAAGAGAAGGGTCGCTAACCACCCTGTTACTGTTTAATGAATAGCGACCCTTCCTCTGCATTATGAGTAGCGACCCTTGTGATCAGAGGTCCGTATGCCTTTATGAATAGCGAAACCCTTTTTTGTTTTATGAATATATAGGGGTCCTCTGTTCAGTATTATAGCGAAATAAAACGTTATTTACAACGACCCTTAGGGATGGCGTCAAAATGATCACTATAGCCCTACCGCGGGATCCCGCTTGGGACGATTAGAGCGCGTATTTGTATTCGAACTTTCGGGTTTGATCGTTCCTAGCGGTACGCTGCGGCGTCCCGATCAGCTGAGTCAGCTGTGGAGAGGAATTCGTCCCGACGCGGCGGGACTCAACGCGGCGGGCCGCGGGATCCCGATTCTTGCGCGCGAAGATCATTATTGCATGCCGCATGCATACGAGTACCGTACACGTACCTACGTAGGTACGTGTACGGTACTCGTACATGTATGCATGCACAATGCAACATCCACGTACACGCGCACAGCCTAGCCTAGCTAGCCTGTGCATGTGTACAATGTACACGCATGTAACGTATAATTGGTGTGATGGTCTGGCCAGGCCACCTCGCTCGACTGTTAATGTTGGAAGAGTCGAGTAGGTCTAGTATCTACTCGAGCGACCAAATCGTGCCTGCATGATAATGCTAATCTCTGCTGGAATGTGGTCCGGAGTGCGCGTGCGGGCCGGAAAATAATCAGATCGATCATCGCACTCATGACGAAATCTTTAACGTGACAGTTTCATCCGCAATCCAACAATACGCTCTGAGCCTCCTCTGAGCCGACATTATATCAGTCGTCTAGAGTAGACGTAAGTCTTTTATACAAACTCAATACAAACAAATCTGGGTAGCGTTACATACCTTGTTTCAAAAATAGGATGAAAAGTGGCCATAGCTAGAGTTAGTTGCGTCAGCTGTCGATGTTATGTCTTCTGAGGGATCACACTAACAATATCCACAGACCAGGCCCAGGTGGCATAGTAGCGGCGCTATAGTCCATTCATGCGCTAGACAAATTGTGTACGTCTAATTACTAGCATAAGCACGTGAAACCACCGAAGTACGGTGGCGGGGCCCTAGGCGCGGCCTCCCGCGGCGGAACGATATCGTTCCCCCGCGGTAAGACCATGCATGTACATTTCCGTCCCCCTGCAGGGGACTGGTGGAAACAAATCGGTTTCAAGCGTGCTGCGGTATACTGCGGCCCGCCGATCGTCCAGGCTCGGGCCCAAGCGGGATCCTGCAGCGGGACGGCAGTGATCATTTTGATGCCACCCCTTATAAATACACACTTTGTGAATTCCAGCCAATGCGTGCGTGGACGTGTTGTGGCATGATTGGAAGAGCGCGCGCTCTCCGATGCGTGGGATCCCGAGTTCGAACCCTGCCCACTGCGTTTGTCCTTCAGCAAGACGATTTATCCAGAATTGCTGCTCTCTACCCAGGTGTATAAATGGGAACCGGAAGGACAGGAACGTGTTTCCTTAGCACTGTGTGCGCCTAACAGGCAACTGGCAGGAATATTCCCTTGGGGGTGGAAAATGTGCACTTAATGTGCAGGAATGATTGCAGTGTGTATCCGTAGACCGGGGTAATAAAAATCGTGTAATGCGCTATAATCCCGACGGGAACAGCGCTATATAAATATAACCGTTATTATTATTATTATTTATCAAAGAACGGCCTACCTGTCTAGTGCGATCCAGAGCACAGTCTGCGAACTAGCGATGGGTAAAGCGACGGAGGCGAAGCCGTTAAACTGAAATTAAAAAAATTATAAATAGAAACATTAGTAGAAGGCCTATATACACGTAGATGTGGTTAGATTACATAATTAAATGGTATATTTTCAGAATGTTTTGCATATGTGTATGGAAGCTTTTTTGGTTCTTTTTGGTTCATTTTGTTGCTTTCGTTATTATGTTGAAATGAATTATTAATTGTAAAGCGCATAATATTGACATATTATGCGCTATATAAATCAAACTTGTTATTATTATTATCTAGATTGTATAAGTTGGTTTAGCTCCCCTAATTTTTAGATTTAAAAATCCATGTATGAAACTATAGACATCGTGGACGGAAAGATACACATACAATTGATTTTATATTAGGGAAAACAAGCATTGTTATAATAAGACCCATGCATGTGTTGGTCTTCGTTTCGATTTCGGTTACATGTTATTGAACAATCTTGTTTATAAGAACTATAATCATAACGATAGTTGAGTCTTATATCGCATTGAAGTCTGCCATGACTTGACAATCGTGCAATTTTGGCAAGCGCTGTATAAATCGAAACTATATTAGAATATTACATTTTTAAAATTAAGTAGTCGTTTGATTTGACTCTATGATTTATTAACCACAGGAAAAAAGTAACAGACGCTTTGAAAAACAATTGTCTTGTAAATTTCCAATCATTTAAAGGGGTAAAAAAACTGTACTTCCCCTTTAATTTCAATTTCCAAAACTTTAAATCATAAAATACAAAGTAACATACACAAGTTCATATAACGTATGTCCCAACAAAATTACAATCGGACTTTCTGCAACGAAAACTTTAAAAATAGTAGATCAATCATAATGCTATTTCAAGGTATGAAAATATAACTTATTACCTACATCTTGCAGAAAACCCTATTCGATTTGCTTCAGTGGTCATGGAGAATTGGGATCTTTGTAAATCATGTCATGGGTCCGTTTCTTCCAAGTTTGACACTTGGATGCGCTTGGCACCCATATGAATGGAAATATTTTGCTCACAACTGGCATGGCAACTAACAAATTAATTCAAATTCTGTGCATACCTTTATATCAATGGTGTGTACTTGTGTGAGGTTTTGTTGTTGAAAGATGACTGTATTGATCTCTCAGAAAAAAAGATAAGAGAAAGCCATAAAGGAGGAAGAGCTCAAACCAAGTCTTCCATGAGTTAATGATTTAATTTCTCTCTTTAATCATTCATTTTCACACCTTACCAATGTTTGCAAAACTCTGAAATATGATTCCCTTTTACTTCATTTCATTCATTATTTATTTCGTTAGTTGAAAATGAAAGGAAACAAGCAGTCTCTTTCTCAAAAGATATTTATGTGCGAGAACACGATGAACAACTTCGTATTTGTAAGGCGTGAACACAATATGGACAACGCGTCTCCTTACAAAACCTGGAGGGAAGGGACATCTCACATGATTTACATAGATCCCCATTCTCCATAACCACTGAAGCAAATCGAATAGGGTTTTCTGCAAGATGTAGGTAATAAGTTATATTTTCATACCCTGAAATAGCATTATGATTGATCTACTATTTTAAAAATTATCGTTGCAAAAAGTCCGATTCTAATTTGTTTTGCGACACACGGTACAAATAAGATCATTCAAATAAAATAACATCAAAATGGAAAGTCAAACACAGAGAGCTTGAAAAGGGGTCACCCTGGGTGAAAATGGCACATGACAATGAATGAGGAGACAAACGATGACAAGGATCCTTTCCACCCACCTCGAAACATAGATAAACTAGACGCAGTGCACTCAGGGAGTGCATACCTCCGCCAACACAACGCTCGAATTTTATAAAATCCTTGACCTTTAACTTTTGACCTTGAAAATTGAATGGGTTCTATTCTAGATGAACACGAAGCTTCTACGAAAAATTGGTTGAGATATCTTTGAAATTGTGCGCAGGAGACTGGTGAAGAACAAACAAACAAACGGGACCGAAAACATAACCTCCTTGGCGGAGGTAATAATTTAATAAATATCCCATTCATTACTCTCATAAGATGGCCTTTTTTTATACCCTATAATAATCGTGTGAAACATTGCCCCGTGAACGTAACCCGGTAAAAACCACAGAGTCCTATAAAGACGTCCAAATATGCATGGACATAAGATTCAATTGTTGCCAATGAATGTCCATATAATAAATTATAGAATCGCATTCAGCGTTAATAAACTTAAAGGTGCACCTGTAAAGTGTCAGATATTGCCCAAAATGACATTTGAGACTTCAATCTTATACCCAAATCATTGTAAGATATGTCCGAATGATATGTGAAAATTCATTGAAAAAGAACACTGCTTTCCTGGTTAAAAATGCGAAAATTTTCGTCAGCTTTTAGAACGAATTACTGTATGACGTGAATGAGGTTTATGACCGTTCATTAACGCTCTTGAGCTGAATGAGTATCAATGATAGATATCGTCATACTAAATGGGAATTTGAAAAAATCTAACCCTATGTGATTCTTCTCTTACCATAAGCCAAACAACACGGTAGAAGAGACGTGGAAGCTCAAATTAATTTGTGTGGAGTTAGAATGCACTTTACAGGTGCACCTTTAATAATATTTTAATAGTTTCGATTTAAACAAGGCTTAATGGTTATACTAGAACTGTCTCGTCATGACAGCCATAAGTGCGATATAAGACTCCATTATCATTTTATCTTAATTTCATGTCATTAGTATTATAATTATGAAAACAGTTTTAATTCTTATTCAACAACAGGAAATCGAAATCGAAACAAAGACTAAAGCAGGCATTTGGGTCTGACAATACCAAGTAGGTTGGAAAAATTCCCTATGTGTCAAATTGAAATTAAATTATAGCCATATTGCCTTCAAAATAAAAGTTCGTGCATTTTTGTTCAACGTCGTAGCCATGTAGTTGTCAATCCGGATTTGATTGTTTGTTTGTTTGTCTTTTAATGTGTTTGTTTGTATGTATGTAATGTATGTATGTACGTATGTATGTGTGTATGTATGTATGTATGTATGTATGTATGTATGTATGTATGTATGTATGTATGTATGTATGTATGTATGTATGTATGTATGTATGTATGTATGTATGTATGTATGTGTGTATGTATGTATGTATGTATGTATGTATGTATGTATGTATGTATGTATGTATGTATGTATGTATGTGTGTGTGTGTGTGTGTGTATGTATGTATGTATGTATGTATGTATGTATGTGTGTATGCATGTATGTATGTATGTATGTATGTAACATGTATGTTTGTTTGTCTATTTGTTTGTTTGTTTGTGTTTGTTGTCGTGTTTTTATGTTGTTGTTGCTTTTTTAGGGGCTGGGGGGGGGGGGGGGGGGGGGCGTGGGGGAAAGACTTCCAATTAGTTGGCAGTATGAATAAAAAAAGGAAAACACTGTGTTTTGAATATCTTAACCCCCACCCCTGGTCTGGTGAAAATTAGCTTGGTGCACCGATATGGTTGCCCGCGGCTAGTATACTCCCCGGGGGAGTTGAGAATGTGTACAAGATAATTGTGCGGGTCTGAACGTGTCCCAACTGACCAGGGATAATAATAAGCGCTTAGAGGTTGTTCTGCAGTAGGACTATGAGCTATACAAATACGACATATTATGTTTTATTATTAGCACAGAAAGTGCAATGCTGGTTAATAGTTTCTTCAAGGGGTACTTAGTCCTCTTGCAACCCCCCTTTACGTTACACAACTTTACGTTACACAATTACGTCTTAATTGTCAATTGTAACTAGTTTCATGACATAACTGGAACAATGGTTATTTATTGGTTATCACTTCATGGTAGTATTATAAAGTACAAAGTAAAATACATTTCAAAGATCTAGAAGTTCAAAAGGTCAGCGACCAGTGAACGAAACGTGAACTATTACTCGTCAATAGTTATATCATCTACCTTTGTTTTAATTTGAATTATCGGATCACGATCTGTAAATGAAAATGGAACATTCTTGGGGTCATTTTAGGAAATGTAATATATGCTATTTCAATTCATATTTTATTATAATAGTAGACCAGCCAAAACTTATTTTATTGTTATGCTTTGGAGGGCATTCTACATTATGTTAATCATCAGTATAAGGCATTTCTAAAACAAGGATCGTCATATGCGTTACTGTAATAAAGCGGGTATCCTTAAAAATGATGACATTATTTCATAAAAATAATGTTCTAATATTTGAACTCCAAATGACTTCAATATAATATGTACGTTGGTGTTGGGTTGTTAGCGGGCTGTGATGGTTGAGTAGCAATTCATTTGGATCATAAATATCATTGGATATAAATGATAAAGTTATAAAATCAATGAAAGTGATTTGCGCACCAGGTGAAGGAGGAGGGAATTGTGTATAGTATAGCCCTCCCTAATCCCGAAAGTAAACCATATATTTATTCGGATTTGGAGAAAATATATGTCAATTTCAGGCAAAAACATTTCATTTTATAGCGCAGCCTTGGATGTAGTTAAATAATTTCGAATATTGCTTTTTATCTAGGTTATTATGCCAAGGAGACCGCTTACAATTTCATTTGTATTTTTAGCTGGTCTATTGTCAACAGGTTAAGGTCAGAACAAAACTAATTTTCATACTCTACGAAAGAAGGTTAATTTCTTTTATATAAAATATTATTTATCGCGTAACATACCTAACTCAGCGGTTGTTTATGTTTAAGTAATTGTTCAATATAATATCGAGATTATTTTTCAACATGTGTGTTTCAGAGAAAAGGTTTATAGTTTATTTGACAGAGAGCCGTGTTTATCGCCGTCAAATATTGAAACAGGTGTGAACACAGGTTTTATTTCCAAATGTAATGTTATCACAAGAAGTAATTGTATAATTATACAGACACCATTCTGTTTCAGAGCATTCAGTGATAAGATTTGTAGCTTAGATTTGTCCTTAGTAGTACACCGTTGTCAAAACTACTGAACTATCTTTGTATTGCTTTTTTTTTACTACATGAGGAATTGTTATTCAATAAATCTGAAATATTTCGGAGTGTGATTACGTTTTGTAGCTTACCCGACATAGGTCCAGGTGTGTCGTTAGCAGAACACCGTCGTCGAATATGGAGACAAGTGTAAACGGCATACTAAACACAGTGATTAGGAGACTGACAATGTTCAGGTTGATGATCAGATAGTTGTGCGTGTTCTCACGGAGCGCAGGAACTCTGGGCGAATTTGAAATTAAAACAAATGCAATCAAAATTGGCAATTTAGTTGGGCAAAATATTCGAGCCTAAAAATCAACAATCACATCCTGAATGGGAACTTCTGACTGTTGAATTGGAATTTGATTAAAAGGAATATAAATAATTTAAAATCGACCGAATCGACCGTCTTCTTCGGATATTGAGTCATGTGTGAACGATATGCTGAATACAGTGATTAGGAGACAATAATTATGTTTAATTATCAAATAATTGAGTGTGTTTACAAGGAGCGTCTGAACCCTGGAAGAATTTAAATTAAAACAATATAATTGAAATTGGCAATGATTAATTAAGAATACTGAAAATGAAATCAAAACAGACCCTAATATCCTAAATTGGAAATATTCTGATTGTTGAATTGTATTTTTTTTAAATGAAAATGATTACAAAATCTACCGTCTTCGGATATTGAATGGCATACATGGTTCGGTCCGAATATGTCGTGGTTTGGGCCGAATATGACATGCTTTTGCCGAATTTGCCCGAATTCGAGGTGCTTTTTGCACGAATATGGCCGTTTTCAAAACTCCCCCAGAACGACTATGCAAGCAAGTACTATCTAGGTGTAGAGAGCAGCAACAAATTTACATTATTTTGCTGAAGGACATGTGAATGATAGGGCATTGGGCATACGAATAATAGTTTCGAACTCGAGAACTCTTAAAGGGAACGAGAGCATGGAACGCCAAAAGGGCAATTATAGTTTGATGATGGAAATTAAGTTGATGAATTTGCCACCATCAACTATATATATAATTTCTTGCCATCATCAACTCATTTATTGTCACTATATCAATCAATTTATTGCCAATCAATCAAATTGATTATGATTACTATCACTCATTTGTCCTTTACTCGTTCAACAATTACATTCGCCAACAACAGGGCAAAGCAGAAGAGAGGATGATCACTTTTGAGTTCGAACCCTGTGTATACCCACTATATAGTTTGTCCGTCAGCAAGACAATTAATCACAGGTGCTGCTCTGTTTACCTGGCCGGTATTCAATTTAGCTTAAGTAAGTAATTGAGATTTGATTAATTTATCAACTAAAAATCTTACAAATGTTGACGTCATAAGGTCTTCAATATTACATTTAGATTTTGTTTTTTACTGAAGTGAAAGTCAAAAGTCGAGATCTCAGCCTAGAAATTGCTAGTAAATTTTTACTTAATCTAAGTATTGAATTGAATACCATAAGTGGGTACCAGGCGCGCCGATTCCACCGAAAACACAATGCATTGGGGGGGGGAGGGGGGGGGGGGGGCAGAGCATTGTTCACAAACAATGCTCGCCCTCCCCCCCCCCCCCCCCCCCAATGCATTGTGTTTTCGGATGGAATCGGCGCCACTGGTGGGTACCATGGTCTGGTGTTAATTAGCCTTTGCTCCATCTATTCAGTGGCAGCACGGCTAGTATAATATGCTCCCGGGGAGTTGAGAAAGTATGCAATATCATAATTGTGTGGGTTTGGAAAATGTACCTGATGACCATAAGTAATAATAATAATCATGCGCCTCGGACTAGTTTACCTAGATAAATGGCGCTGTATAAATGCTTGATATTATTATTATTGGTTATTTTTATTATCATTATGCCTTTTCAATATTATTTTGACACAGTACACCCAACAAATTCGATTTAATTTCATGACAAACCTGATGATAGTCGAAGTCGCCAGGATGTTCGCGCCGAGCGAGACGAAGATGATGACGCACAGCGAGCTCGCCGCCACCATGGCCGTCACGTGATCGTGCTGGTCAGCATCGTTTCCGAGGTCAGTGATGATGGTGGTGAATTCCTCCGTCATGTTCCGCCGATGTCGTACCCATGGTTAGTTTCAGTTCGAGGCGATCAGCTTAAATTTCGGGTAGCTGATTTACAAAGAATTAAACCAATTCAATATTTAATTGATTACAAACAGTTGAACCTCTGGATCTTGATTGATCAAAATTAGTAATAATTAATATGTTTTCAGGTGTTAATACAGTATGTATAACTTATTTACCCGACATCAGAAATGTCACACAACACTGAATTACATACTTTGTATATTTACATTATACCGGAAATATTTTACAAAGACAATATTCGAATCACGACATACATGCAGCAATCGTCAGTGGCGTAGCGGGTCTGAATGATGGGGATGGGGGGGGGGGGGGGGGGGGGGGTTAGGGTTAATTATTTATATGATGTGAATTGTTTTAATTTATTTTCCAGCAACTCTCGGAGATGGCCTAGATTGGGGGGGGGGGGGGGGGGTGTAAGTTATTTGGGGACACGTACACATCCATGAATTTCTTTATTTTTGCCAATTTTGTACCCTTACATTTCACTTGTATCGACTTCGTCAAATTCATCAATGCCCCCCTCCGAGCTTGAATAAAACATTTAAGTTTGATTTTTACTTATATACATTATGTGTAGCCAGAGCCTACATGAGACCGGTACAACATTTGTATAGGAGTGCGTGCAACGTCTGCAGAAAGGGTGAAAAGTATGATTGTTAAATTGTAATGTATTTACTTATAGGTGGAGGCAGTGGAGGGGGTGGAGGCAGTGGAGGGGGGGGGGGGGGGGTGGGGTCACAATATGACAGCTGCCCCTTTGCCCTATTTGAACTACGTCACTCGTCTGATCGATGTCAAACCGCTTATTAAACAAGGCTAAATGATCATGAATAGAGGCGATGCATGTGAATGTTCATGTCTACCCGTATCTGATTTTTACGTTGATGGTACCGCAGACATATCACATAATGTCTATGATGGTACAAGGCTAAACGAGTTGTGAATGTTGATAATTATGTCTATCTACCAGCATCTGATTTGGAAAGGTGTTGTGAATGTTGGTAATAATGTCTACCCGTATCCACGGTATCTGATTGATACACCTTATAAACACTCTCCTTGCTTTTAGTGCCAAAACAGTGCCAATCTCCACGTTCACTATGGGATGATTTATGTGCTGATTGGTACATATATACGTTGCATTGCGTAACTATAAGAAGTATCAATGTAAACATTCCATGCGACCGACTGATGCTCAGGTATAAGGTCATAATTAAAATAATCCATTAACTTCAAATTCAACCCGGCAAAAATCGATTGGAGCTTTTACACTTCTCTTAATTGCACCCTGTTGTTTGGAGCTTGAAATTGGACTTTTGATTTTTCAAACATCTTCCTAATTATCAGGATTATGGAGATATTTATGATTTGAATTGAAACGCGTTCCAAAACGCTTAATTCGATTGTAGTCACAATTAATGGGCAGTATATGAAGGGCTTTCTTCCAAAAGGCGCTATATCCACTTTCTCAACTTTCGAGGAAAACAGGTTTCTTTGCCCAACTGTGTACACGTGCCTATTGGAATATGAAAATCGAACTTTCTAGAGTTTGATTTTGAGTGAGTAATTTGTCGTATAAAATGTGGATTTTTAGATAGCTACGTAGCTTAGAAATGTAGATATATCGTTAACTATTTTTTTTTATGGAAAGTGGATTTAACGCCTTTTGGAACTGAGCTCTTCATATTTAGGTGATAGTATCTGACGTTATATCTCACCTTTTTCACTAGGTAACCAGGGGCCCTTTTTTCTATGAAACTTGCACACATCATTCAAAATACTCTTACGGTGATATTGGCATGATTGGTATATGATTGTAGTCTCAGATATCATTCTTTTGAGAAATGTATCTTAAAGGCATATATGCGTGGGTTATTAGACGCGTGGATCCATCTTGCGCACTTTTACGCACGGTACGTAATCCCCATTGGCTCAGTTATAAGTAGCGATCGCAAACTGTCCCCACTTCCGAATACCCGAGTAAAAAATGCATAAAAAATAGTCGCGTTCGCAATGTTTGTACTATTCGAATGGAGATCCATCAGAGATGTTTACGAGCGAAAATATCACGTAACACGCTTAACCGCAAATACTTCAAAGCGCCGCTGTTTGATGTCTTAGGTGACAGCGTGAGAAATTCTTGCTGCATGCAATTTCATAAGAAGGCCCGTGTTCAGATATTTCGAAGCACCGCTCTTCGATCGATCCAACACATATCGTGAGTTTACCTCGAGAGATTACGGTGGAGTCGAGTTGGAATTTGCTGACTACCCTTTATAACCCACGCATATATGCCTTTAATACTCTTACGGTGATATTGGTGATCTTAGTCTCATCTGAAGTTGATGGAACACTTTAAGCCTATATATTTACACAACATTAGTATGCACGTGCATGGATACAATGCAGCGCATAATTATCATAATTACTGTGGTATACCGTGTGTACATAATTATACTGGCAATTAATTAATACAAGGTCAAAGCATGTTTACTTTATAAGATTATAATCATTTGCGAGACTTCCTCCTCGAAAGTGTCATCTACATTTGGTAAAACAATCAAATAAAGTGTTTCATTTTTGGAAGTTTCACATTTGAAATTCTGCCTAGACATAATTGGCTATTGTTATCAGCTCTGCCTTCCCGTGAGTGACACGAACACTGTTTCTGCCACGTATTTTCACGTATTGCCGAGTGCTGTTAACCAGATTAACCCCTTCTCTACTAGATTGTACAATTCTAATAGAGTTAGTACAGGGCCCACCATGCAGGTTACCGCAAGCAATGGGTCAAGCCGAAACACAACTGAACAAAAATTATATTCAGCATATTATTTTGAATAGCTGAGGTATTATATATATGGGTTAGATTATACTGGCAATTAGAAAAAGATAAAAGCACGTAAAATACAAGGTCAAAGCATATAAAGGTTATATTATTTGCGAGACTTCCTCCTTGAAAGTGTCATTTACATCTGGCAAAACAATCAAACAAAGCGTTTCATTTGGGGAAGTTTCACATTTTAAATGTTGAAGTTGTTTTTTTTAGAATTGTTCTGAAAGCCACTTCCCTTTCCTTTTGAACGACGTCACGTATAAGACGGACGGAAATTAAATGTACAAACACTTGCACTAGGTACCATACAATGCGTGATCTTTGCAATAAACGACCTACTTTTCATATTATATTATGTACATGTACATATGTACGGAAATCAAATATAAAAACAATTGCACTATACAATGCGTGATCTTTGCAATAAACGACTTACCCTTTATATTGTATTTAAATGTATCATTTAGTAAGGGTGTGTAGTTTGTCTTTATAATAAAGAGGACATACGGGGTATAAATAAAAAAAGAGGGATTAAACATATCAAACATTTTGAGGAACTATTTTCATTTTATCTAAAGCAATGAAAGATAAAAACCAATTATACTTTGATATAGTACATATAATACAACATTACTGAGGAAGATGACTCATAACAAACTGTCTTTTGTTTGTCCGGACTTTGCTAAAGGAAATACAAAAAATATAAGTAGGCAGTATTCATATATTGTTCATCAAAATGTAACGCAAACATGGCAAACAACAATTCAGAGAACTGCAACATAATGCTTGGCTTGTTTTCGAAATAATAATGCAATTAACGATTATCAATCACTAACAATATACCCAATCTTAGCATGACGAATAAGAAAAAATGCATTGCCCATGACAAACTTGGTGTATACTATTTGTTTCTTCTTATGAGACCGTCAAAATATTTACAGCAATAGTTATAAAAGAACTAAATAATAACGATATTATGGTAATCTATTACCGGGATCTTTTATAAGCAAATTCGAAACTGTCTGCGGACAAAGAATAACTATAGGTGGATACATTATCGAAGGCAAACATAATTATATAAACCGATAAACAAACATATAAAGCAATATCAAAAAAGGACGGCGGGAAACATAATGAAATATATCTTATACACAACATAATGAGCAATTTTGAAACTGTCCGCGGATAACGAAGGCAAAAATAAATTTACAAATAATAAAGCAGTACACAAAGTTGGGAACAAAGAAATATATAATTATATCATATTTCGAATGTTGAAATTTAGATTAACTTACCTCTCTGTGACTAAAACCTTCTTGCACACCAACAAATTATTCTTCTTTCACAAGACAGCTTATGGATGTAATAATTGGAAAGTTTATTCACGCAATTAACAATCTAATAACACATGGGAAGGCACTACTGTCATCACGCAAACGTGGACACAAAATGCGGAGTTTCGAAGCTTCAATTCAGATAGAAACCACACTGTTTGTTTTTCTTTTCAATTTTTTTGTTTTATGAGGAAGAAATGTAACCGCCAGGGACGAATTGAAGTATGCAGGCACTAAACTAGTCTAACTACTTTCATTTGCACATGCATGTACGTATCCAATATGCTACAACTGTATTTTTGTATTATAATGTTGTCTTCTTCCTCATGAGAGGCGTAGCCACGAACCAGACTGTGGATGGGGTGGGGGTGTGGGTGGGGGTACAGGGGCAACTCCCAATTCACAAAAAAGGGAGAGGGCGTGGTTGTATGAGCAAAACAAAATAAATATGGTGTTATATATATATTCCTTTGTATGCCTTTCTTCCCAAGGGGGGGGGGGGGGGGGGGGGTCAGCAGGGGGCAGAGCGGGGCAAGTATCACTCACGCCCCTTTTCTTGCCTCCTTAGCTGCACTGCTGTTCCTCAAATAGAGAAACTGACGTCAGTTTTATACTTGAAAGCGATTGTTTTATGTGTGGGTAGGATAATTGTTTAATATAAACACCATATTGGTGTTCAGTATAATGAGTATGCCTTAGTTGATAGTACCAGTAGAATTGATAGCGTTTCAGAAAAATAATTGTCAATGATATACTGACTGACCGAAATGGTGAGTTAGTTAAAATTATGTGGGCAGGGGTCTGAGTCACTGACCTATATGTAACAATCATTATATCAACCATTGTTGATTAAATTAGCGTAGCTACGGGGGCATGGGGGCACGTGCCCCCACTGTAAAAAAAAAAAAAGAAGAAGAAACAAAACCTACAAAACAAACAGGGTAAAATCTGTGTACAAATAAAGAAATACACACAAGGTGTGCCCCCTTCCTCAATAAGTCTGACCACGCTACGCCACTGTATGTATACATTCATTTTCTCTTGTGAATTTAGAGTACATTCATTACATGCCTTATGTTTAATCTTCTCATTTTAAAATGCTACATTTTATTGTTTTGTGTTTGATTGCAATCCCATTGTGAGAATTTGATATCAATACATTTTAATCAAATGATACGAGGCTATGTAATTCTAAAATTGCTCATAATTACTCTCAATCTAACCTGAGCCCATATAATCCTAATTGGGGTTTAAGCCTTTTAAAGGGATAGTTGAGTATTGGACAAACTTAGCTTTAGTAACCAAAACCTGCACCATTACGGTACAAAGTAATAGTTATAATTTCACCATGCTCGAAAGTATACACAGTTACAAACGACTAAGTAAAACTCCGGTTATCATTCAAAAAGAGCTGTTACAACTCAAGAGGGCGCTATTAAAAAAAATCACTGGTTTTAGCCATTTTTCATACAAAATTGTGCATTTAATGTTTTTGTTAAAATAATGATTCAATAGAGATACCATCAACGACTTTAAAAAAAAAAAAAAACTCAGATTGTTTTCCAAGTAGTCTTTAGCATTTTACATTTTTTTCTTCTAAAAAAGTCGAAACATCCCCCGGTGATTGCCGCCGGTGAAGAATCTTTTGAATAAAAATATACTTATGGATATTTCAGCCGTTTCTGAACCGATTTTGATCAAATAAAGTTTATTCTGTCATTAAAATTGTATGTTCTTTCAAATTTGACAGTCAGTTTTTCATTATCTCACAAACAAATATCGGGGGGCACTTCGGGAAATACCAATACTCAACGGTACCTTTAAGGATTATATTTGTGTACTAGTATTTTGTGCCTTGTGATAAGGTGGCCAAAACGGCACTGCACAAGCGCCCAAGTTCTGGTATTGAGATGGTTTGTTTGTTTGTTTGCCCATCACGCCACTGGCCTGGGAAAAACTACGTTCGATATAAGGCTGTATTGCTACATACAGACTGTGTGTATTTCCTGTAACCCTTGAAATACTGTGTTAATTACATACATGTACAGTTTCACATCTGTAAAAAAAAACACGTCTGTGGAAGCACTGATGCTGTGTTGTGTTGGCAGCAGCCAAGACCAAGTAAAATTGACTCGAAAATGGCAGGATCTGCTCTAAAACGATTGATGGCAGAGTATAAACGTAAGTTGAATGTATTTGCAGGTATTTATGTGGTGGCTATAACGTTTTCTTTCAGTATTAACGTCCAGAACGATACAATTTCATGATGTATATTTCAAAACCATAGTATTTTCCTTAAGCATTGCCCCACGTACTGAAATCAGCGTTAGTGTCAATACTCAAATAGTGGGATAATTTTAATTCAATTGAATATCAAATCAATAGCTCTTATTATACTTTATACTAAATATATGGATTAGGAAGAGTCCAAATTAATTTCAGGTCAAAATGATATCTTGATAAATAACATCTTTTAAAATAAATCTACTAAGACAACAATCGATCGGGGGTCTTGTCTCTTCAATCACATGTCTAATTCTAAATCCGATTTGAAAAATAAAGTTTCTTCTTCTTCCGTATTATAGTGCAGACTTTATGACTGAAGCTGATTAACGCACTGCCCTGTGGTCACCAGCACTATACTACCACCTATACCGTTTGTGTATAGCATACAGAATCACATTGCTGTAGTGCGTTATTTTTTTCGCTCGGCGGGGCAATTGAATATTGATTGTGGGAGGGGTGTTGGCGAATTCACTTTGACCCAGTTGACAATGAGTTGTTAATGGTTACGACCGGACGCTAGCGGTATAGAACAATGGTACCACGTAGTGTGCGGGGTCATGTGTAACATACAAAGTATTTTACACATGACAGAACAGGTATGCCTGTGGTGCACATACAGTCGATAATGAACGCAGACAAAATCAAACAAAACAAAAGCAAGACAGCACAAAAAAATGCAAACAACTGGTCGGTTTGTGTGTTTAGGTACAGACTTCCCTCAATGCCGCTTTGAATGCATCAAATGATGGGAAGGCTGCTGGATCAATCTTCAACGTGTTCCAATCTTTGATATGTTTAGTTTCAGTTTCATTCGTTCAATTTTATTCAATGTGTATTTCTTCTTTTTCTTCCTATAAAACTGCCTCCTCCAGTTCTGAAGATTATCACAGTACTTTGGTTGTGATGTGCAGGATAACTTGGTCAACCGTGCTAATAGTACTAATGCTGTTAGGTAAAGAAAAAATCCCGGATCGATCTCGGATCGGTAGAATTCAAAATCGCTAACGAGATTCTCGGATCGGATCGGATCTCGGGAAAAAATAATATTGCAATTTGCTCTGAAAAAAATGCAGCGTTGTAGACTTATCTTTCTTGTTTTATATGCCAATAATATTAACAATGTTGACGCTTTGAGGCATGCACATATCAACCTTTACAGAAAAACAGTTACAGACTATTCAGAATTAACTAAGTTTTGCAAGAAAAGTATTTTTTCTGAAGTGAATTGGGCCTAGAAATCGATCGTTTGTTCAGCATCGCGCCACACATTCACAGAACTCAGCCGGCCAGTCACGGGAAAACATCACATGAAAATATGTACGATCTTCTTGGTGAGAGCCTTCAAAAAGTGGCTATAAATTAGCCTTTTTGTGATCAACACAATTTTGGTAGTCTACTTACATGATAACATGGCATTTGAAAGCTGAACAGATTTTTAAAAATACCCCCAAAACAATGAAAAACTGGGCTGAATATATCGATAAATTTCCATAGCACGTTCGTGAGGGAAGGTTGAAGTAGTTACGGTACCGGTAGCAGCAAGTTTTCGGGCCGCTGCACTGCTGGCATGTTTCACGCATATTCGCTCGTGTACGGGTCTTTGTTTCATACACCGGATTCATCCGCGATCTGTTATGTATTATACATGTAGTTGTTATTTACCGATTTTTTTAGTAGTTGTTTGCATTGCTTTGGGGCTCAGTTTTTTTCTGTTCAGCTTTTAAACGCCATGCAATCATGTAAGTAGAATATCAAAACATTTAAACATGGTGCAAATAACCAAAATACGTATTTTGAGCCACTTTTAGAATGCACTGGCTGATCAGCTCGATCATACAGATATACATCTGAAGTCTCCCCGAGAGTGTCGGCCTAACTTTGTGTGCATTTCCGTCGGCAATATCGTTCAAATGACTAGCAATTTTGCGCATCCTGTTCAATTTTCGACTGCGAAACAAATTAATGAACCAAGAATTTCTCCAAAATAACCACTCATAAAGTAAACAATATTGATTCCCCCATTCTTTATTTAAATTACACTACTTAATGGACTTTCAAACATACACATTTTCAATAATTACTGGAGAAAATGGGTCGGCAAAATCTTCCGATATTTTCTACCGAGAAAATTTATTTCTCGGATCCGTCTCGGATCCGGCTCAGAAGCGATTATCGCCGGGAAATCGGATCGTTCCCGGATCGGATAACAGCATTAGCTAATACCCTAGTATTTTCGAGAAGTAGACTAGGTTCTTGGCTTGCATGAGGTTTGACTGTCTCTTAAACGACACCTCCATTGATCATTCTGTCCAAAGGATGGAGTGTTTTCCGTGAATCCTTTCCAGCATAGGAAACACGAGGGGAGAGAAGTGAACACACAACGTGAGTTAGCTCGAAGTTGGTACGATAAAAGACGTTGTGTTCGATTGTAGGATTTGAACCGGGGGCCAAGTCAAGATCAAGATGCGCTCCCAACTGAGCTAACTCGCCTCCTGAATGGATGGTGTGGGATCACCTCTTGTCTCATCCACTAATTAAAAGAAATCCCCAGTAGTAGTACCCATAATAACAACTTTTACCCCCTGTGTAATTGCAGAACTCACATTGAACCCGCCAGAGGGCATCATAGCTGGTCCAGTCAATGAGGAGAACTTCTTTGAGTGGGAAGCCCTTATCACGTAAGTACAATGTGTTTTCTCTTAAGAACTCATAAACCTACAATTGTTAACCTGCTGAAGAACATTTCATATTGACCTTACATACTTAAAGGGGAATTCCACCCCAGAAATGTGATGTTTGCTATAAAATGAAGTGAATATGAAGAATCTTGATCGAAAATCTGAGCCAAAACGGTAGAGCAATAAAAAAGTTATGACAGGATGAACTTTGCTCCAATTTTTAGTATCGTTCGCAATTGCTATCGATCGTGACGTCACTTGCGAGCTGCAGCCATTTTGACTTCTACATGGAAATTTTACAAAATTTAAATTTTCTTCATAACAAAGCAAATGTATGACCTTACAAATTCCAAAGAGGTTGGCCCATCGATATTCTTCTATGAATTCGTGAAAACAAGCAGAGAAAAATTAATTTTTAGCAACGAAAATGAGAAATAAGTGTATTTTCATGTACTACAGCCATGGCGAGTTGCTCGTCAATGATGCTGCATATGGCGGCAATTTTGAAACGATCGCTCATTACTACATGATGTTCAAATAGGTATAACTCCCGTGTTTCTTGTCCGATTTTGATCAAATTTTCACCAATTATGCCTCTTATTCTGCTTATTCAAATAACGAATGGTTTTTTCAGGCCCGGAATACCCCTTTAATCTCCTCACCACCTCATCTCAGGTGAGGTCAGATCAGGTTACGTGATGTACATTTTATTTTAATTCTTCTCAGTGTGGGCTAGTTGTTGGTCTTCATTCACAACAATTGTTTATTTGATAGTTCTGAGGAATGCTAAACTATTGAAAAAGTACATTGTACAATATAAGAGACTATTGATTTTCATCTGTCTAACCAGTATATACTTAAATATAGATTTGTGTTTGGTTTTAATACTTTTATTCATGTTTTGAAATGATGTATGGACATTTTTACTGTATGCATTCATACTGTTGAATTGTGATCTCTTACCCAAAATATATGAGTTTACTGGTTCCTTGTTTTCTAATTTAAATAGCTTGCAATTTGCCTTTTATTTATTTTAAATCTATGTTTCCTTATTTTTACAGGGGTCCAGAGGAGACATGCTTTGAGGGCGGGGTATTTCAAACGGAGCTCAAGTTCCCATCTGACTACCCTCTCAACCCGCCTAAGATGAGGTTCAAAACGGAGATGTTTCATCCAAATAGTAAGAGTAATAAACATTTTATGGTGTCATGTGCAGTGGCGTAGCTACGAGGAGGGGGAGGGGCGCACAAAACCATTTCCTAAAACAATGCAAAAAGAAAG